>PVJH01032539.1:0-22552 GCA_004026705.1 Nesogale talazaci | reverse complement strand
CCCCCCTCCCTCATGAACCCTTGATAATTTATAAATCATTATTATTTTGTCATCTCGTACACTGTCCAATGTCTCCCTTCGCCTCCTTCCCTGTTGTCTGTACCCCAGGGAGGAAGCCATATGTAGATCCTTGTAATTGGTTCCCCCTTTCTACTCCACCTTCCCTCCACCCTCCTGGTATCGCCACTCTCATCACTGGTCCTGAAGGGATCATCTGTCCTGGATTCCCCATGTGTCTGGTTCCCGTCTGTACCAGTGTACATCCCCTGGTCTAACCGGATTTGTAATGTAGATTTGGGATCATGATGGTGGGAGGGAGGAAGCAGTTAAGACCTAGAGGAAAGTTACATATTTCGTCATTGCTACACTGTGCCCTGACTGGCTCGTTTCTTTTTAATACACCTGCAGTTTCAGTTCCAAGTCAGGATGGCCAAGAATAAATCTGCTTCTCCAATGCACTTGGCTAAGATTTTAGATCAGTTTTTGTCATATGTGGAGGCAAAAATAGGATTTGAGGGGCGGGGGCGCTCCTTGACACTTCTACCATGAAGTGAGGGGAATGGCTGAGTTTTCCAAGGTAGGAATAAAATTAAAACAAAACCCCTCTAAGTTCCATCACTCAGCATTCTCTTAGCAGCCCTCCCTACAAGCATTTTCAGGGGTATCCTCCCTGTTGGATCGGATCGACCCTTCTGCTCCAGGACTCGCAATGGGGACTGAAGCGCTGACCGCGCAACAGTGTGTTAAGGACTAACTGGTCTCTCAGCCCGGAGTCTTAGTGCCAGTGGCTTCTACGGAGCAGCTGCCAGTTTGCAGCTGCTGCCCAAATGGGAGTGGAAGAGAAGCTGTGCTCAAGAGAGTCTGGAAATCCCCGAGTGCAGGAGTCAGGAGTGCAGGAACCACTGGAGACTGGAAAACACTGACCTGCCTCCGGTGGATAAGGACACTTCAGTACACATTGCTGGAGGGTCCTTCAGCAAGGTCCAGGGAACGCTTTAAACGTGTCCACGCTCATGGGACTGGGAATGGCACTGGTAGGAATGTATTGGTAAGCAAAAACCATGGCGACCCGTGGGTAGAAGGTTGGTTGAAAGATTGGCAGAGAGGCACTCTTTCTAATGGTTCATCATCATCTTAAAACAGGGAAACGGTCCATGGCTGAAGGAACTCGGCAGCAAGTGTCGCTCGGCATCTGCCCACACCCCAGGGACCCCACAAGCAACTGTAAAAGGGCAGACGCCTCGTGGCCTGCAACAGGGAGAAAAGGGTGGCCTCCAAAGGGAGTTTCAAAACTGTCAAAGGGGGAGCAGAACGGGTACCCCAGCGAAGTGCCAGGAGGGGACTGAGGGGACGGAGCGCCT
Organism: Nesogale talazaci; assembly: GCA_004026705.1. Classification (NCBI taxonomy): domain Eukaryota; kingdom Metazoa; phylum Chordata; class Mammalia; order Afrosoricida; family Tenrecidae; genus Nesogale; species Nesogale talazaci. The sequence goes on along the minus strand of PVJH01032539.1, from coordinate 21,191 downwards.
CCCCGTGCAGAGAAGTCTCCGGTCAATTACGCTCTTCTAGAAGGGGAGGACCAGAGAGGAAACCAGGCTCTTACCAGGCCTGAAAATATGACAAAGCGAGATTGCTAGGGACGACAGAGTCTCAGAAAACCCTGGGTAAAATCAGACTGCCAACAGTGGGGGCATCCTCTTAGAAAACCAGAGCTAGGAGAAATCCCCCCAAACCCAGCTGGGCAGAGAAGCTCCCCTCCTCCAGGACAGGCTCTGACATCCTGAGAAGTGGCCGCTCATGCACCCTGTTTGAGGCTTTTCACGGTGGCAACCAAGAATGCTCTTGCACACCCTCCACCAGCACCCCTGGTCAACCAGCACACGCCCCGCCAAGGAAGGAAAAGGTGGTCAAGGATCCTTCCAGTCAAATTGATCTTCAAGTATAAAATCGAGTGTCACACAGAAAATTTCCACAATATTGTTTGCATGAAACCATTAGCTCTCTTGTTTTCAGTTCATGAACTGTGGAATGTCTGCTCTGGACGCCAGGCAAGACTTCTGAAGCACAGTGCAGACAGATAGGCATTTGTCAGCGCAGATGAATAGGACAGAGGCAGGTACACCAGGTCATTGTTAGATTGGCCGGTGGACATTTTCTCTCCTTATTTGAGGATCAAGGGGACATTTTGAAGCAGGCTAAGCAGATCAATGAAGTCTTGAGTGCTGAGCTTAGGTTTTCCATTTCTGGGAGGGCTAAGAGATGGAGTTGGATTTGGAGTCCTGGGAAAGCTAAGCATTTCCATCAAATAGAAACTTTAGGTTTCGATTTGCTGAATTGGAACTCAGCATACATGGTACCATCATTGACCTTGTTCAGTCATATTCTCACGTCAGGCAGATCTAAAAATCTGTGAAAATCAAGGTGCAACATTCCTCAGGAGGCTTTTCAAAGAACCTACTGGAAGCGTGGACCAGCTGCATCAACAGCAGCTAGAAGCTCATTGGAAATGCAGGTGCCTAGGTCCCATCTCAGACCTCCTTGATTTTTAAAAAACCAGCCTATGAACAAGATCCTCAGTTAATTCGTACACACATTAAAGTTTGAAAAGCGCCGTGCGAGGGGACTTAAGTCCATCAAGAGAAGACTGGGGCAATCAGGGCAAAGTCACATCCCTTGCACATTGCATTGATTAACTAGAGAACTGAGATCTTTCTGCATGCGTGTGGACAAATGGAGAAAGATGCCAAATCACAATGCGAATATCGCATGCCCAATACTGTAGAAATCACTCAGAGCCATCGAACCTGGAGGAAAGAAAAGGTAACAATAAGAATGAACTCGTCGCTTGCAGCCAACCGATCTAGCAAGGATAATAATAGTTTAAGCATGTGTAGCGTAAACACTCAGGAGCCCTCGTGGTTCGGTGGTTACAAATTGGGCTGCAACCCACAAGGTTGTCAGTCTGCAGCCACCAGCTGCCGCTCCTCAGAAAGGTGGACTCTTGTGCTCTGGGACAGGGTGAAACTCGCAGGAACAGTTCCACGCTCACCTGATGAGGGTCTAAGAGTCGGCATTCACTGCATGGCATTGAGTTTGAGTTCAGGTTTTTGAACATAAACACCAAGATCAGTAATTCCGGAACCAAAGACAACCCACTGCTAGCGTGTGATTTCAACTTAGTGTTCCCAGAGATGATAAGTCTCTGTGGGATGAGCCAGCCTCACCTTTCCCTAAAAAAATCCCAAGGATATTTCTGAAAGAGAAGAGAGAAAATGAGATGAAAAATGAATTTTATTGTTGTCTACACTGGAGAATCAAAAGATTACACACACACACACACACACACACACAGAATATTCTATAAAGGTAACTCCTGGAACAAAAAGACAGAATTTCTGAAGTAGCAAAACTACGTCTTTTTTTTTTTTAAAGAGGAAACATAAAGCTAAATTATGAGAACATGTTGTCCTTGTTAGGTGTGCCCCTTTGGTTCTGACTCATAGCTACACTATGTATAAAAAATAAAACTCGGTCAGTCCTGAGCTTGAAACTCTAAAGTTCTTGGTTTGGGTCTTGATAGAAGATCAGACGCCATCTGAGTTCTTTATGTTACTTCCTCAGGACTCACTGGCGATTAAGCCAACAGTGAGACAAAACTTTGACAAGTCTGCGGCAAACCCACGGAGACGGTTGTTCTCAGGAAGAGTGACTGAAAGCAGATTAAACAGTATCCAGAACGATGCCCACACAAGCCGAGTGAACTTGCCTAAGCATTTATCTAAAGGAATCAATCATACTCAGACTGTCCAATTTAGGTTAAAGGTTGAGGGTTCGTGTGATTAGGACTCAGGGTCACATGATCTTGAGTCATACCCAAAGTGGTCACTCAGAACCCAAAGTGGTCCTCTCGAGAACTTCTATTGCCCCACCTGTGACAATGCTAAGTTGACCGACCACAAATCAAGCCCTTGCCTGTAATGATTTCCTACTGTATATAACAGAACCCATGCTTGTGAGTCAGCAGACTCCGCTGCCTTGTGCATATCTACATGCCGACAGTTTCCCTCATCTAGATGCTTATGTTTTGTTTTGTTTTGTTTTTTTGGTCTTGGTTTTGGTCAATGCTTTATAAAGGAGTTTCTATAGAACATATTTGAATCTGGAGTCTTTTTCCCCCAGCACAGCCAACCTCACAATCATGGGATGCCTGAGTCTGTTGTGATGGCCACAGTGTTGCCCCTCTCACCGAGGTTATCCTCTTTGTCGCTGTCTCTCTGCCTTCTGGGGCAGGATGTGCTCCTCCTGAATACATGTCCAAAGTAGGGAAGAAGAAGTCTTGCCATCCATCCTTGCCTCTAAGGAGCATTCTGCCTGTACTTCTAAGGCAGACTTGTTGGGTCCTTGTCACTCAATGGCATATTCAGTACTCTGCATCAAAGGCCTAATTCAGAGCCATCAATTATTCGGTCCTTCTTATTGTTTACCCCTTTTTTTTCTTTTCATCACTGCCCTGGTGGGAGTAGGAAACCCAGCCTTGCCTTATTGTTTACATTTTTTCTGCATTTGAGACCATCGAAATTACCTTAGTCCTCAAAGTGCCGTCGTTGCTTTCTGACCCTCGAGAAAGGTCTTGTGCAGCAGACTTCTTGGTGGTGAATTGTCAAAACCCTTGAGAAGGTTGATCTTTTCTGCATGTACCATGCTGTTGTTTATTGGTCTGGTTGTTAGGGTTTTCTTTATACTGAGATGAATAGGCTAGAGTCTACACTTTTTTTTAAATTAAAAAAAAGACTGTAATCTTTAATCTTCATTAGTGAGTGCTTTAAAGGCAAGGCTGTGCCTTTTGCACACTGACAGGGGTTGTTAATGAGTTTTACTCCAATCCAATGCCATGCTTTTCACATAGTCCAACTTCTCAAACTCTTTACTGAGCCTTCAGATGAAGTGCTGTATATACTCGAGTGTAAGCTGACCCAAATACCAGCTGAGGCACCTAACTTTACTGCTAAAACGACATCAGAAATGTGCTGAAAAACTAAGTTTATACACGAGTATTTACAGTAAGTATGGTGGAAGAGCACAGCCCTGATCCACCTTTTTACTGATTTTCCACCATGCGGAACCAAGCCAAACCCTCCCCTTGTGGTTAAAGTGACTGTCTTTTGGTCTAAGTACAGATTCTGCAGAAGTACAATATTATTGCTATTCAGGCCTTCAAATTAGTTGCCTGCCCTGGGACCTCACAGCGCTTCTTATGCTTGAGCCCATTGAGAGAGCCAAGCTGTCATTCCGTTTTGTTGAAGTCCTTTCTCTCTTTCACTGCCCCTATTCGTTACCAACTCCAAGGACTGGTCTCTTCTGACAGTACACCCAACGTGTCCTTTCTTCTAAGGAGTATTCTGGCTGTGCTTCTTTCAAGAAAAATTTTTGTTCTTTCAGCAGTCCATAATACTTTCAATATTCTTCACCAGCACCGTAATTCATACGCATCCATTTTTCTTCCATCTTTTGTATTGAATCTCCAGTTTGCACATACATAGGAAGCAATTGAAAATATCCTGGTTTGAGTCAGGTGCACCACAGTCCTCGAAGTAACAACCTTGCTTTTCAACCTTTTTTTAAAAAAAAAATAGGTCTTGCGCAGCAGACTAACCCAGTGCAAGTATTCACAGATGATCTATGATTTGTTATGATATGCACAACCAAATACCTTTGCCAAGTAAATAAGACACAACACAACATCTTTCTGGTAGTCTCTACTTTCATCCAAGATCCATCTGCTCTCAACAACGATATGCTTCACTGCTTCATTCCACATTCTCTCCTGAATTTCTGCAACATACACAGGTACATTCCACTTGTACTGACACAACCGTTTTAAAATTGTTTCCAGCAAAATTTTACTTGCATATAATATTAATGATATTTTTCTATAAATTCCACCTTCTGTTGGGTCACCTTTCTTTGGAACGGGCATGAATATGGATCCCTTCCAGTCTGTTGGCCAACTGGTTGTCTTGCAAATTTCTTGGCATAGAAAAAAGACCACCCTTCTGTGATGTAAGCATGATGAGGAATAAAATCCAAATATAAAGCAGAAAATGGTACCTAACTTGATTTGCAGAAGGTTATGGATAACTGGAAGCCCAAGATCCATTTACAGGGTCCTGGACGAAGCCTCCGGTGAGCCCCCCTCTGACAGTGGGTGAGGGATGTGATTGGCCTGCTGAGGAAAGAGCCTGGTGAGCTTGATCACAGCACGTGTAAGTAGGTTGAAATGTAATAGCTGCTCGTTTGCTCTTCCTTTTGATCCTTTTCATTTTTTCTAGCTTTAATATTTCCTATTTTTTATTTTTTAAAAATTAAAAAATTTTTTTCTTAAAAAAATTTTTTTTTATTTTAGGCATCACTGCCCTCAGGTGGTGGGAGTAGAAGGCCCAGCCTTTGCTCCTGGGAGCTGGAATTGAACCTCCAACCCAGTGGGCCGCAGTCCCGCACACAACCACTACGCCACAGGGGCTCAGCCCTCCTATTTTTTCTTGATTGAGATTTTTTCCCCTCTGGTTTATTTTGTTATTATTTCTAGTCTTTTTATTTTTTTTTGTCTTTGCTGATGTGGGGGCGGGTGGGAGGAGATTTGGTCTGTTTTCTAGGATAAATAAATCTAGAACAATAGCTGGATTAATGGCTTATTGTGGGAGGGGAGGCTGAAGGGACATGGGGAGCTCACAATGAATACAAGAAGTGAGACAATTCTAAAGGTGCTGGTAATGATGATTAATGGCTCTTTTTAATACCCCCTCACTATGGAAGTATATGATATGTGAATTATAGGCCAATAAACTATTTGAATTTAAAAAGAAATCAGAAACCAATCTGAAGCACATTCGTGTTCCTTACAGCACTGTTCACTGGAGCAAGGACATGGAGACAACTTGACTGCTCATATACACAGAGGAATCCTATGCATGACGAAAGAAGACTAAAGAAGACTCATGGCACGTATGAGCTCAGAGGAGATTGTTTAGTATGAATCTAGTCAAACCAAAAGGTCAAACACTCTGTGAAATTATCATAAAAGGAAAAAAAATCAAAATACACATTTTCGGGGGGGGGCATCACTGCCCTCTGGTGGGAGTAGGAGGCCCAGCCTTGCTCCTGGATAGCTGTTGCTGGATTTGAACCGCCAACTCAGTGGGCCGCAGTCCCGCACACAACCACGGTGCCACCGGGGCTCAACCCCCAAATAAACTTTTTCATACCAAAATAAACAGACTTTACCAAGGGTGAGAGGGCAAGGGAGGGAATGATATAGGTTGTATGGTAGGCTGGTGTTACCTTGGGTGAAAGGGAAGATACTATCTGTCAAGAAGGAGAAAGGGAAGAGAGGAGCCAGTCAGAGTGCCGTATAACATCAATGAAACACCCAACTTCCCTCTAGCTCTTTGGTGCTTCCTTCACTCCACTATCATGACCTCAATTCTACGTTACAAATCAGATTAGACCAGAACATGCACACTGCTCCAGATAAGCACCCCCACACAGGGACTCTAGGATAGATAAACCCCTCAAGTCCAACAAGGAGAGTAGAGAACCAAGGGAACTAGGGGAGGGTGGGAGGAGAGGGGGTGGGGATTGATCACAAAGATCAATGTAGAACCCCCTCCCAGGGGAACAAATAATGGAAAAGTGGGTGAGGGGCGACAGAGGATGATGTGTGGTATGAAAAAAATAATCTATAGCTTAACAAGTGTTCATGAAGGAGGCCAGGTAGGGAGGGATGGGAAAGAAATGGGGAGCTGATACCAGGGACTCAAGTGTGAAGAGAATGTCTTGAAAATAATGATGGTGTCATATGTGCAAATGTGCTTGACACGGGTAAATTGTGATAAGAGATGTAAGAGATCCCAATAATATGGATTGTGGTGAGCGGTGTATAAGCTCCCAATAAAAGTATTTACCAAAAAAGAAGGAAGAAAAAGTGGGTGGGGAATAAAGCAAGCTACTGGGAGGTTTAATAAGTTGTTTGAGTTTTTTAATACAAAAGCATGATCAGAAATGTAATACCCCCCCCCACCTTATTCACAATAGAACTAAATTGAAAATATTTTTCTTGGCATAGTTGTGTGAGCATTTCTTTTTTTTTTTCTTTTTTTTTTTAGGCATCACTGCCCTCTGGTGGTTGTGTGAGCATTTCTAGCAACACATAATTTATTGAAATGACTCCATTGGTATGCCATCAATTCTTGGAACTTTATCTTTCACCAATGCCTCCAAGCCATCTTGGACTTCTTTCTTCATACCTTCAGTTCTTGACTATATACCACCACCTGAACTGGTTGAATATTGGACAACTCTTTCTGGAAGACTTCATTTTTTCTTGATGCTTCCTATGTCTGTCAGTATTTTGCCCATAGAATCCTTCAATATTGCAACTTGAGGCTTGAATTTTGTCTTCAATGCTTGAGCTTGTGAAATACCAAGCATGTTCTTCCCTTTTAGTTTTCCAACCCCAGGTCTCTGCACATTCTACTTGTTTTCCCCATTGCCCTTTGAAATAGTTTGTTCAGCTATTTTACTTTATCATTTCTTTATTCACTTCAATTACTCACATTCAAGAGTCTCTTCTGACACTTATTTTGATCTTTTCTTTTTTCCTGTCTTTTAAATGATTTCTTGCTTTTGTTATCTCACAATTAATCTGAGTTTCAATCATTAGCGTTCAACGTGTCAAATCTGTTCTTGAGATGGTTTCTAAATAATGAATGTAATATTCCAGGTAATACTGTAGGTCTCATGAACTTGTTTTCATTTTCTTCAGTTTCAACTTGAACAGTCACCCGAGCAGTTAACGATCTGCTCCTTTGTTGGTCTTGTTTTGATTGATGGTGTTGAGATATCTTTTCACAGAGGTAGTAGATTTGGTTCCTCTCTAGTCCATTTAGTGAGGTCCGCAAGTGTAGTCACTATTTGTGTTGTTCAGAAAGCATTTTCAAGAAGTAAATGGTTGGTTTTGTGAATTTATACCAGGTCATGTCTAAGGCCATCATTTCCAATGACCAATTCTTTGTTTCCAACTTTTACATTCTTACCTGCAGTACCTATCAATGTGTCTTGATGGCATAATTGTTCAACTTCAGAAGCTGGTAAATGTCTTCAATTTCCTCATCTTTGCCATTTGTGGATGGTGTGTAAATTGGAATCATAACTGGCCTCCCTTGTAGGAATATGGACATTATCCTATTACTTGTAGCATTGTTCTTAAGGGTAGATCATGAAATGCTTTTTCTTCTTGCCGCCGAAAGCGATGTCACTGCTCTTCAAATTTTTGTTGCTAGCCGTGGGTGGTTAGGTGCTGTTGCGTCAGTTCTGACTTATATCCCCTGATGTCTAGCAGAAAGAGATATTGCCCAGTCTTGGGTTATCCTCACCATTGCTGTGGTTTAGCCCTCTTTTGCAGCCGCTCTGTCCACCCACTTCATCAATGGTCTTCCTCTTTTCTACTGTACCAAGCATGCTGTTATTTTCCAGGGACCCCTCTAGCCTGATAACATGTTCAGATAACATGAGATGAAATCTTGCTACCCTCCCTTCTTAGGAGCATCTGGCTGTGCTTCTGTGAAGACATATTTGCTCGTCCTTTTGGCAGGCCATGCTGCCTGCTTGCAATATTCTTCACCAGCACCCCATGTCAAATGCATCGATTTTTTGTCAGTCTTCCTTTTCAATGTCCAACTTTCACATGCATGTCAGGTGATGGAAGATGCCATGGCTTGGGTGAGGCGTGCCTTAGTCTTCAATGTAGCATCATGGCTTTTCAACAATTTAAAGATATCTTGTGCAGCAGATTTTACCCAATGGAATGCATTTTCTGATCTCTTACATGCTCTTTCCATGAGCCCTGATTGTGGATCCTGCAAGACAAAATTCTCGACAATTTCAATCTTTTCTCTATCCATCATGATGTTATATCTATTGGTCCAGTTGTGGGGCTTTGGGTCTTCCTTACATGCTGTTGTCATCTGTACAGGAGGCTGTAATCTTTGACCTTCATCAGCAAGTGCTTCCAGTCCTCCTTGCTTTTAGCTAACAAGGTTGTGTCATCTGTTATTACAGGTTGTTCATAAACAGTGTTGGGATTAAAATAACAACCATTGCGTGGTCAATGATCATTTAAAGCAGTGATACTCAACCTGTGGGTGGCGACCCTTTTGGGGGTTGAACGACCTTTTCACAGGGGTCACCCAGTTCACAACAGTAGCAAAATGACAGTGATGAAGTAGCAATGAAAATAATTATATGGTTGGGAGATCATGACGACATGAGGAACTATATTAAAGGGTTGTGGCATTAGGAGGCTTGAGAACCACTGATTTAAAGTATTAAAAAAAATCTACCAAAAACAAAACCAAACGTGATAAAATGAAAGACTGTTAAAAATGAAGAATATTAAAAGAGTAAGGAATGTAAATTTGTGATTTCCACATTGAACGACTGCCCACCTTAGAGAGAACCCTGATTACAAATGCTATTTTAACAACCAGTTCGTCTAACTCAGTAAAAAATTAGGTATTGTTTCTATTGAACCAATGTAAACCAATTAAACCCCACCACAGTTAATAAGCTTTACCCCAATCCTGATGCTACATTCTTCTTCATAGAAGACAGCTTCTCTGATTATTTGCTCATTATGCAAATCGAACAAGTATGATGAGAGGACACAACACTGATGGACACCTTTCTTGATTTTAAACCAATCAATAATCCCTTGTCCCATTTTCACAACTGCTTCTTGATCCGTGTGCACGTTCCACAAAAGCACAATGAAGTACTCTGGAATTCCCATTCTTCTCAAAGTTACCCGGAGTTTGTTGTGATCCACACAGCCAAATGCCTTGGCATAATTAATAAAAGCCAAGTGGACTTCTTTCTGGTATTCTCGGCTTTCAGCCGACATCAGCAGGGATATCCCTTGACCCATGTCCAGCTTCTGAATATGGCTGGACCCCTGGCAGCTCCCTGTCATGGCTCTGCTGCCATCGCTGTTAGATGAGCTTCAACAAAACTTTATTTGTATGTGGTATCAATGATATTGTTCTATGATTTGAGCATTCTGTTGGGTCACCTTTCTTTGGAATGGGTACAAAGCTCTTTTAGTCAGTTGACCAAATAAGTGTCTTTCAAATTTAACAATGATAGAATAGGGAAAGGAAACATGCTGTGAAAATACCAACATTAAGGACCTCAATGTCAACAAGCAAGAAGTCAAGACCAAAAAATTCAGACATAATAACAAGAAGGTCTTTTTTTTAAAAAAAAGATTTTATTGGGGGCCCTTGCAGCTCTTATAACATTCCATACATCCTTTGTATCAAGCATATTTGTACACGATGCCATCTTCATTTCCAGATATTTTCTACTTGAGCCCTTGGTATAAGCTCCTCTTTCTCCATCTTTTTTTGTGTGTTTATAAATCATTTTATTGGAGGCTCATACAACTCCCTTCACGATCAATACACACGTCAACTGCATGCAGACCACATTTGCACGCTTGTTGCCATCATCACTCTCAAAACATCCTCTCTCCACTTAGGCCCCCAGTACCAGCTCCTCATATTCCCCCTCCCTTCCTCCCCCCTCCACTCCCCCATGAGCTCTTAGTAATTTACAAATTCTTATTGCTTTTTCATATTGTACACTGTCCGATATGTCCCTTCACTCATTTCCCTTTGTCTGTACTCCAGAAAAGAGGTTATATGTAGATCCCTGAAATTAGTTCCCCCTTTCTATTCCACGATCCCTCCACCATCCCAGCATCATCACTTCCACCAGTGGTCCTGAAGGGATCATCTATCCTAAATTCCCCATATTTCAGGCTCCAGGGTACATCACCTGGTCTAGCCAGATTTGTCAGGTAGAATTGGGATCATGATAGTGGGTGGGAGGAAGCATTTGAGAACTAGAGGAAAGTTACACATTTCATTGTTACTATATTGTACTTTGGCTTATCTCCTCACTGCAACCCCTCTGTAAGGGGATGTCGCTTCACCTATTGATGGGCTTTGGGTCCCCAATCTGTACTTCCCCTCATTTATAATGATAAAATTTTTAATTCTTTGATACCTGATACTGGATTCCTTCAACACCTCGTGGTCACACAGGCTGTTGTGCTTCTTCCATGTGGGCTTTTTTGCTTCTGAGCCTTTAAGACCCCAGATGCTGCATCTTCTCATAGCCAGGCACCATCAGCTTTCTTCACCACTTTTGCTTATGCACACATTTGTTGTCAGTGATCATGTCAGGAAGATGAGCATCATGGAATTCCAACTTAATGGAACAAAATATTCTTGCACTGAGGAAGTACTTGAGTGGAGGTGCAATGCCCATCTGCTGTCCTAATACTAACCCTACAAATATATGCATGCTGATCTATTTCCCCATCATCATATATAAATATATTCACCTATGTATATGCCTGTATTTAGACCTCAATAAATGCCCCTTACACTCCAGTTCTTTCCCCTATTCCCTTTTACTTTCCTCTTGTTCCACTATCATGCTCAGCCTCCATTTGAGTTTCAGTATTTTCTCTCTGTTACATTACTCTTTATCAATCCCTATAGAACCTCTCACATACACCTTGTCACTGATTTTGAATCACTTGTGTTCCCTTATCTGTGGGTCGGTCAACACCACCTCTTTTCCCACTCCTCCCCATCTCCCATGTCCCCTTAGAACCATCAGTCCTGTCATTTTCACCTCCAGACTGTTCATCCAGCCTATCTTATCTAGATAGACCTATAGAGATAACAATATGTACCAAAAAAAATCCTAAAATGAAGCAACCAAAGAAAATAAAACAATGATAACAACAAAAGACCTTAATATCCAATATATATGTAAAAATAAAAATAATAGCAATATTAAAACATGTAAATAGTTCAAGGTCTGTTCACTGACTTCCAGGAGTGTCCCCTGGTTGAGTCAAATGGGGTGCCACGCCCTGGCCCCAAAGTATATCCTTGACACTCCCTTGGGAACTCCATACTCTGTTGCACACCCTCAGGGTTTTACCATGGTGTGGTTGGGTCAGACAGGGTATAATCCTGACTCTCTTTCTCCATTGTTGACCCTGAAGGGCCTTGGATCAGTGAGGAAAGCTGTATTTCATAGTGGGGGCGGCCATATGATCCTTTCTGTACCTCCAAAACAAACTCCCCTGGGTGGAGAGGTGGCTGCCTCTGTAGTTGGGATTGGGTTTGGGCACTCAGAACCTCTCTACTGGTTCCCCGCTTCATGCTGTCATGCTGCATTCACATCCTGGAACACCGGGTTTAACTTTGGTCCCTCTTTTCCCATGGAGATATAAACCATACCCTTGCTCTTGGATGGGTTAATGCCCCATTCCTGAGAGAGGGTCTTTTTATCGTTACACCTAGACCTTATCATTAAAATGAGTCTCTATGTCTCCATGAAATAGCACAGTAGCAACGTTGATACTGGGAGAAGGAACGGTGCAAGCTAAGGACATGGAGCCCGTATCTATTGCCATGAGGCAGTGGTCAGGTCTCCACTCTCCAGGCTTCTTTAACCTACTCTGACGCCCACTGTTCCTCCTTACCCACTGCTTTGTCCAGCCGGGTGGAACAATCCATTGCCCTGGCCACACAGAACTCACAGACAATGCTCAAAGGGAAGGAGACTCAGTGGTGAAGTTAACAGGCTACCACAAGTCAGGGGAACCAACCGCTCTCTTCAATCAACAGCGAAGCCTCTCTCTAGTCCTCAGCCTCTAGCCACATGGCCACTGGGGCTCTGTCTCTGTGGGCTAGGAAGCTCGCCCACTGACTGCCTCATGGTCTCATGGTCTCCAAGGCACTGTCCCTCTGTTTTGTCTCATGGTCTCCATGCTGCAGCCTCTGGGTCTCCCCCACTTCAGACAGAGATCACATGTGTTCTCCTCTGTCTTGATTCCTCTCTCTTCCTACTTTCTTGTAGGCAGAGAGATGACAAGTAAAGCTGACTAGTTTCTTCTATTACTGTCCCACCCACAGCCATGCTAAAAGATTTTACTTCACCACATAAACAGATTTGGACAATAACACACTATTGATAAAAGATTTAGAAAGCTGCACACTCTTGATAAGAGACTTTGATTCATCTTTCTAATGCCCTGGAATACACACACACACACACACACACACACACACACGACCACAAACCACTCTTCATTAGATTCTCAAAGTAAAAAAATGACATAGGGAATGTTAGAGATTGACTGGTGTACTTCAAAAATATGTGTTGCAAATCTGTCCAAACCAACTTACTGCTGGTAAAAGAAAATTGAATACAGACAAAACAGAAATTAATATATTTTAACTCCCTACATATAAGAAACCTATAAACAATGCTTTTATAAGAATTAAGTAACCCATATGAGAAATGAATCATTAAAAAAGCAAGCCAATTAACAGAATATACACAAATATTCTAAACTAGAAATTAGAAAAAGGAATTAATCACTCCAAGGAAAGTTACCAAAACAAAATGTAAAAATCACACAAACATGATTAACATAATTTATGCAAATACATTTAAATGTCTATATGAAATGTACAATTTCCCTAGAAAAATTAAGTTACCAAAACTGGTTCAGATGAGACCGAAAGTCAAAATCGACCAATATGCATAAAAGAAATGGACAGCATATGACAAATACCTACAAGGTCTGGGGTGGGTGGGAGTGGGAAGCCAACAAGCATGAAGCCCACAGTTTCACAGTGAGATTCTATAACTCCATAACCTTTAGAGACAGATGATTCCAGTGACTTTTAAAATATGTAATAATCTAGAAAAGAAGAAAAAGCCTTCAAATTATTTTCATAAGCAAAGATAACATTGGTACCCAAATATGTTAAAGATTTCAAGGGAAAAAATATAAGTCAATCTCATTTATAAATCCTAAATAAAATTTTAGCAAACAGAATCCAAAAGCCTAGTGAACAAATATATAACGACCGAGAAATCTTTATTCTAGAAATGGAAAGAAGGTCATTTGAACAGTGAATGTCGTTGTAGTTGAAACAGGAGGTGAGGTGAAGCCCTCCATTGTTCAGAGCCTTGGTCATCAGTGTAAAGACTTTGACTTTTTGTCTGAATTAGATGATCTGATCTTTTAAATAAGATCACTCCTTAACCACCGTGTGGGGAATAGGCTGATGTCTCCAGGGTTTATATTAACTTACTCACAGAGTGTGGTGTTTGTCATAGTTCCTCAGAAACAAGCTCTTCAAAATATTATTTATAATAAAAAAAACACCTGGGAATTCAATCATCTCTGAAAAGAATTCCAAATCATACCTGCCAGGTGAGGTGAAGTGATGAAGTGACTCTGCAGGGGGCTGTCTAGGTCACAGAGACCGACTTTGTGATAGCTCCCGATCTTGGAGAATGGGAATAGGGCCCTAGAACTTGCATGACACAACAAGATCCCAGTAAAAAGCTCCCGACACTAAGGTGCCACGGGCTTCTTTATTGACAGACATCAATGCACGTAGAAGGGTACTGTGTCCCCTTCTGAGACAAGGGCGCTTTACCTCGGGGACCTCCCTGGACCTTGCCTTGCGCATCTCCTCCTCTGCGTGCTTTTGTCTTGCTTTTGACGGCATCATGGTATAATCATACATGCAGTGCTCTGCAGATGAGTAACCCATATGAAAATGAATCACCAAAAAAGCAAGCCAACTAACAGAATGTACACAAATATTCTAAACTAGAAATTATAAAAAGGAGCTCATCACACAAAGGAAAGTTACCCAAACAAAATTTAAAAATCACATAAAAGTGCTCACACAATTTATGCAAATACATTTGAGTGTCTATATGACATGTGCATGAGCTCCATGGAGCGGCGAGAGACAATGGATCAGAAATGAGACTTTTCAGGTGCCCGTCCTTGTCGAAGGAGCCCTTGAATGTGTGGCTAGCAGATCAGAAGTCTGTGCGTGTCACGGGGACACCGAAGATTGTGGCTATTATCTGAAATCCTGGGTCTGATTAGCAGTCTAGAGGACTATGTGCTCTAACGTACAGTGCTGATCTAGGGAGTTAGGGTCAGCAGGTGAGTTGCCACGTGGGCAGCTGGTGTCAGAAGTCAATAGGAAAGTGCAAAGGGAAGCACCCAGTTTATGGTCCAATGTCACCCGCAGAGGCATCAAGAATAGAAAACAGAGACCAGTTCCAAACTAATGGTGCCATCCGGGAGAGAAACGGTGGTTGTTCGGACCAGATACACCCACAAAGTAGGACTGATAGGACTTACTGCCATGAGCTAGACACAATGAAGATCAAGCTTTCAGGTTTGGGGCTTTCTTGAGGGCAGGCGCGGAGTTTTCATTAAAGAGACGGAGAAGACTCGGGAAGGCTGTGTTTGAGAAAGGGCCCCCAGGAATGCGGTTAGAAGCAAATTCATTTGTGAAACGGTGTTCAGTCTTGGAAATTCTCCATGGGGTTGCTATGACTGGAGACAGACTTCGTGGGCAGTGGGTTTGGATTTGAGTTTGGGATAACATTGGGCGAGGAGCCTTGGCGGTGTTCATGGGTTATGCGTTCAGCTGCTGACGGAGAGGCTGCTTTCTGCTCCCATAAAATTTGCAGTCTCAAAAACTCAAAGGAGCAGTTTTACTGTGTCTTTAGAGTCACCGGATCACACTGAATGGAAGAGTGGATGCATTTCGATGGTGGTGCTGGAGAAGAGTACTGAACATGTCATGCGCTGCCAGAAGGACAAGCAAGGCTGTTGTGGAAGATGTAGAGTCAGAGCGCTCCGTAGAGGCAAGGACGCCGAGACTGCATCTCATGTACTTTGGACATTTTTCTCAGGAGTGGCCCGTCCCTGGAGAAGGACATCATGAAAGAGAGGAAGGCCCTCGGGGAGATGAATTGACAACTGGCTGCAACGATGAACAGGTGTGAGGATGGCGCAGGATGGAACATGTCTCATTGCGTTGTGTATAAGGTTGGAACCAACTCGAGGGCACCTAACATCAGCAGTACAGGGTCCCTAAGTCGGAGTCAGCTCAGTGGTACGCGTTTGGTTCGGGTTTAGAGCCTGGGGTTGCTAGCCCGCCACCCACTCCTTGGCAGGGAACAGTCCTGCTCTGCCAGAGAGGGGCGCTCCTGACTCCAAAGCACAGGGGTTGTGGGCTTGTTGAACTGGAATGGACTCGACTGGGGGTTGTTTGTTTGTTTCTTTTCTGCAGTTTAGCAGACACCTAAGAAGAGGTGCTAAGTAGACGGATATATACTCTGCAGTTCGCTGAGGGTTTTGAGGCTGTAAATGTTCACAGGCACAACAGAATGTCTCATCTTTCTTCCATGGAAAGGCTGGTGGGCGTGCATCCTTGTTCTTTGACAAGGAGAGTGGATGGGTTTGAACTGCGGATCTTTGGGGCGTCACCCACTACATACATGTCACCCACGCCAACATCAGGACTCCTATGGAAAACCGAAGAGGGGAGCGATTTCATCATCTGGAAGCTTAGGGATGCTATTGAGGGCCGAAACCCACTGCCATGAGTTGACTCCCAGGCAAAGGAACCATATAGAAGGGTCCCAAGACTGTAAATCTTTAAGGGAAAAGATCTTTCTCCCAGGGGGCCACTGGGAGCGTTTGAAGCACCAACCCTGCCATTAGCAGCCCAATGCGCACAGCAGCCCTCCGCATTTAGGACGTAAAACTTAGCTGCTGGCGGACAAAGCAGTGGTCCTGCTGTGGACTTCCAAGGCTGTAAGTCCTTAGAGGAGTAGAGAGTCACCTCTTTTTTCCTTGGAGCAACGACTGGTTTCAAACTGCTGACTTAAAAAAAAATCATTTTATTGGGGACTCATACAACTCTTATCACAATCCATGCATCCACCCATTGTGTCAAGCACATTTGTACATTTGTTGCCATCATCATTTTCAAAACAGTTTCTTTCTATTGGAGCCCTTAGTATCAGCTCCTCATTTTTTCCCTCCCTCCCTCCTGAACCCTTGATCATTTATAAATTATTGTTATTTTTTCATGTCTTACACTGTCTGATGTTTCCCTTCACCCACTTTTCTGTTGTCTGTCCCTCAGGGAGGGGATTATATGTAGATCATTGTGATGGTTTCCCCTTTCTCCCCCACCTTCCCCTTCCCCTCCTTGTATAGCTACTTTCATTATGGGTCCTGAGGGGATTTGCCCTGGATTCCCTATATTTCCAGCTCTTATCTGTACCAGTGTACATCCCGTGGTCTTACAGAATTGAGATCATGATAGTGGTGGAAAGGAAGCATTTAACAACTAGAGGAGCATTGTATGTTTCATTGTTGCTATACTGCATCCTGACTGGCTCATCTCCTCCCCACCACCCTCCTGTAAGGGGATGTCCAGTTGCCTACAGATGGGCTTTGGGTTCCCACTCCACACTCTCCCTCATTCACAATGATATGATTATTTGTTTTGATGCCTGATACCTGATCCTATTGATACCTCATGATCACACAGGTTGGTGTACTTCTTCCATGTGGACTTTGTTGCTTCTCGGCTAGATGACCACTTGTTTATCTTCAAACCTTTAAGACTCCCGACGGTATATCTTTTGATAGCTGGACACCATCAGCTTTCTTCACCACATTTGCTTATGCCCCCGCTGTGTCTTTGGCGAACGTGTAGGGAAGGTGAGCATCATGGCATGCCATTTGAATAGCACAGAGTGTTCTTGCATTGAGGGAGTACTTGCGTTGAGGCCCAATAAAACTGCTGACCTTGTAGCTAACAGATCAACTCGTGACCCACTATGGTACCAGAGCTCGTAGCATAGAGAAAAGCCAAGTTAATCCTGAGCTTCAAAACTTCACTTGGCAAAGGCCAACGGTTCTAGTCTTCTCAAGCCTCCAAAGTCCTGCAGGATCTTCTTCCTTCCTCAAACACATAAACCTTGGTTTAGAAGTGACTGGTGGCTCTGTGGGCGGGGCACTGGGCAAGATCAGATATTCTAACCCACCAGTTGCCCCACTTTTTAAAAAGATTTATAGTCTCAGGGTCACTGAGTAGGAACTGACTTGGTGGCAGAGGGCTTGAATGTGGTATCTGGTGTCCAAGGGAGTCCTTGTTTCAAAGGGCACAGACTTGGTGAGTCGTCATTCAGCCCTCTGCCTTAATAGCTTGACTTTGCAACATTCATTTAACGAGCCATTTCTCCATCATTTGACATGATGGAGAAAATTTTGGGAATCTGTCCATTTCACATGAACATTTTGCCATCCAATTATTTTTTAAAAAGAAAAAGAAAGAAAAGAAAAGTGAGATAAAGGTGCTTGCTTTAGCAGCACATACACGAACACTTGAAGAATACAGAAAACGCCAGCAGAGCCCCTGCAGAAGAAGGACAGACTATCTTATAAAACAGCTCACGGCTTGTTTTTGTTTTTAATAAAGGGCAAATAACACAAGATTATCTCAAAAGGCACAGAAAAATTATCTCAACATATGGCAAAATTCAACGCCCCTTCATCATAAAATTACTCAACAAGCTAGGGATAGAAGAGGAACTCCTCCAACCTGATAAAAATTATCCATGAAAGCCCCACAGTTGACACCATGCTTAATGGCGGAACACGGCAGGCATTCCTCTAATTTCAGGATGCTTACTTTTACCATTGAAATTCATGACTGTAATGGAGTTTCTAAGTCAAGGTAATTCGGCAAGAAAAATAAATCAAGGGCATCAAGTTTGTAAAGGACAAAGCACAACTATCTTTGATTGGGGACGAAATGATCTTGTATAGAGAACTTTTAAGGAAGCCACTAAACAAACCACCACAACAGATAAACAAGTCCAGCAAGGTGGCAGGATAGATCAACTGCCATGAGTCAGTTACAAAGACACCCATTTTCATTAGCATCACACTGAATAAGATTGGAATAAATTTAACAGTGTGCAAGATTTATCAACTGAAGACGGCAGGTGATTGCTCAATGGAGAGAAAATTTGAACAAATAGAAGACATCCTGTGATCATGACTCAGAAGACTAAGAGATGTTGTTAAGATGGCGATACTCTCTACAGTATAACCCCCATAAGACCCCCAGTGATCGCGACAGAAATTGGTAAACTGACTCTAAAATTCATAGAGAAAGGAACTCAGCATAATCCAATCTTTTTTTAATTTTAAAAAAATTTTTTAAGTTTTGGTCATCACTGCCCTCTGGTGGCTGTGGGAGCTACCCAGTGTTGCTCCTGAGAGCCGCTGCTGGATTTGAACTGCCAATCCCGCAGGCCACAGTCCCGCACTCGACCACTTACGCCACTGGGGCTCAGCCCCAACATAATCCAATCTTGAAAAGAAAAAAAAAGTTTATCCGGCTCACACGTCCCAATTTCAAAACTTACTACAAAGCTACAGCAATCAAATCTGGTATGAACATAATAGACATATAGGTACATATCACATTGGGATACAATTTAGAGTCCAGAAATAAATCCATATATTATTGGTTGATTAATTTTTTTTGTTTTTTTTTTGGGGGGGGTGGGCATCACTGCCCTCTGGTGGCAGTGGGAGACCCAGCCTTGTCCTGGAGAGCTGCTGCTGGATTTGAACCTCCAACCCAATAGGCCGCAGTCACGCACTTAACCACTATGCCACCGGGGCTCAGCCTGGTTGATTAATTTTTGATAAGACCATTCATTGGAGAAAGAGCCATCATTTCAACAAATGGTACAGAGACAACTGAATGTTGCTCTTGTCAAGTGAGTCTCGTGGGCTCCAACACCCAGCAGTCCATGTACCAGAGAACGAAACACTTCCTGTCCCCGCACCACCCTCACAACCCTTGTTCTGATCGAGCCCACTGTTGCAGGCCTGTGTCCATCCATCTCACCCAGGCTTTTTTCCTTTTGCATGGTCCCCCTACTTTACCAACCATGATGTCCTTCTCCAGGGACTGGTCTCTTCTGAGAACATGTCCAGAAGACAAGAGATGAAATCTCTCCCTCCTTGCTTCTAAGGAGCGTTCGGGCTGCATGTCTTCCAAGGTCACTTTGTTTGTTCTTCTGGTACATATGAAGAAGGCCATGGTGCATATGAAGAAGCCAGAAGCTTTCTGCTTGGATCTGGTGTGAGCTCCTGCGGTAAGCATGATAATGGGTGGACTCTGCACAGCCCCTGCAGCTGCCCAGTCACTTCCATCTGGGACATGTGAAAAGTTCAGGGATCATCCAGCAACTTCTTTATATAGCATCACTGTGGACTATGATGGGGCAACTGTGTCCACACTTGTAACATTAAAACATACATGCAGGTGATAAGAACCCCCAACTCCATAAATACATAGCCTTATTTTTAGTAATATGAAATTGTTAACATTTATCTTGCAGCAGCAAATCCAATTCCTGTCCACTTCACTGTTTCTAAATTGTTTAAATGGTTCTGATTCCCTTAGAGGAATGCACCCTCTCCGCGTGGTTAAGTGCCAAAGATCAGGTTGTGATGTGAAAACAATGATGGGAAAATGGAGGACGACTGTGCCATCATGGAGCTGCCACATTAGAGCATTCCACACGGGCCCAGTTAAATCTTTCATAGCGACCCAAACCACTGAGAATCATAGCCCAGCCAAATGGACACTTAACCTTGCCCAGCAGAGTCAAAGTTAATCTCACCTTACACAGTGGTTACTGTTCCTGTCAGATGTAAATAGCTAATGCAGAAAAAAAAAAATGGGGCTGAGCCCGGGTGGCGTAGTGGTTGAGTGCGGGACTGCGGCCCACGGACTTGGAGGTTCAAATCCAGCAGCAGCTCTCCAGGAGCAAGGCTGGGCCTCACACTCCCCCCAGAGGGCAGTGATGCCCCCCTCCCCCCAAAAAAGTCAATTAGAAGATTTCTAATTGATCACAAATTGGAAATATCAGATAAAAAGATATACCTTTTTTTTTTTTAATTTTCCCTCTCCCTCATACCGTATTTTTTAGACCATAAGACACATCCAGTTTTTAGAGCAGGAAAACAAGAAAAAAATATTCTCAACTAAATAGTACCAGTACATTAAAATATTTATTAAAATAAAACAAAAATACGGTAATATTTAACTGCATAAACTCAATAGTGATGTTAAGAACCATCATCTCGTTAACAAATGAGGGGAGGCGTGCACTGTGCGGATCATGGGACCTGACTGACATGGAGACTCCAGGAGGCGGGACTTCCCTTGAACACACAGCAATCTACAGCATGCCAACAGCAGCGGACATGGGATCCTAAACAAATGTTCCGGGGTGCCACACCTTCGGGCCATAAGATGCAGCCTCATTTCCCGCCCACTTTGGGGAGAAAAATGTGTCTTATGGTCTGACAAATATAGTAGTGAGGAGAGAGGATCTAGGCCAATTTTTCTTGCATCATCTGCCTTGAACTATAATTTACATGTTACCATATTTATATAAAAGCACATATACAAATACATATAGCTGTGCAATTCAATGGCATCAGTATTCTGACAGGTTCTTACAAACATCAACACAGATACAGGAGGGCCATTTTTATCCTCCTCCAAAGCACTGCCGCGCCTGTTAGCAGTGGTTCCCCATTTCCTCCAGAGTCTGACAACCTCTTTGTTGCCCTTTTGTCTTTATGGATTTCCTATTGTGAACCTTTCATGACAATAGACTCATACCCCTGGAGACAAATGTG
>PVJH01032538.1:0-22544 GCA_004026705.1 Nesogale talazaci | reverse complement strand
TATTAAGCCACGCTCTCGTTTGTAACGTGTGAC
Organism: Nesogale talazaci; assembly: GCA_004026705.1. Lineage (NCBI taxonomy): Eukaryota > Metazoa > Chordata > Mammalia > Afrosoricida > Tenrecidae > Nesogale > Nesogale talazaci. The sequence continues at coordinate 22,511 of PVJH01032538.1, read as the reverse complement.
CTTTCTGTGTGGTGCTCTTAGTTCACCAGTGGGGAAAGATGGCGTTGTATCTTTCATGGAAAATACAGGCAGGCTTGTGTGGTGTCAGAATTGGTATCAGTTGGAGGGTGGAGATGTGTGGGAACTGCCCTTTAAACGAACCTGCTTTGGGGGACTGATGCAACCGATGCTTCTTTCTCACCTGCCTTGGAAGTGAGAGTGCAGATAGCGATCTGGTGCCATTTTTACCGAGAGCTACCCAAGGGAAGGAAATAGGTAAAGAACTCGCTTATCTCGAATTAGTCATCTGGTGCCCAGACACTCATCCCCTGGAAGCCAGATCCTGAGATGGAAACATATCTTGCCATATCTCTAGGGCAATAATAAGGAAGCCCGGGGGCAAAATAAGTTGCGTTTTGGGCTGCTAACTCAAAAACTCAGCGATTCACACCCACCGAAGGTCAGTGTCTGCGTCCATAAAATGTACGGTCCTTGGAAAGTCTATGGCGTCGTTCTGCTTTGTCCTGGAGGGTTTAAGTAGAGTTGGAGAGCGCTAAACCATGTCCATTGTGAATTCTGCTTTGCTTATTATGAAAATAATAGATTAATACCTGTGAGACATCCTGATTTTGCTAAGGGAAAATCCCGTGCTATGAGAAAATTACTGACAACTTGTCCTTGTTCAAAACCAACAAAATCCAAACTCACTGTCAGCGAGTCAGTTTTTACTCATAGGGAGCCTTAGTATTTAATTTTTCTAGGTTTTCCTGTGAACCAGAATTCTTAAAATGTATGCATACCTAATAGATGTCCAACGGGTTCATAGTCTCTTAAAAAGCATGAATGAACTGGGACTCTTTACAGTTACAACTATGAAGTGAGGATTAGTATCTCTCTATACTGTTTACAAATATCTCTTCATCCTATTTCCTCACTATTTAAAAACCTTTACTGTCATAGAATCTACAGCTTATCAGGTATACCTAGTAATGTAGTTATTCCAGGAATCTTATTTAATGTTAGATATAAACTGACATATTTTAAGTTAATAGTGAGACTCTCAGAGTAGTCATAATATATGTTATTGTTGTTTGAAAAAAGTATAAAGACCGATTAAGACAAACTTTCTGAAACAAAAATAAGTTCACCACAGAAGCTTCATGACTTAAACGATTCATCAGAAAAAATAATTTTGAGAAAAGATCTAAGTGTTTTTTAAAAAATAAGTCATTGGCCTGGAGGCCACATCTGACCTCTTCCGACTACCCCATGGATAAGGAGAATCCATCTCCACACCAACCTACTGCCGATTGCCGAAAGGCAGAAGTCAGCTAGGCCTCCATCCTCCATTCTGTGTTTACCCCATTCTGACACCACTGTTCTCCCTCACAACGCTCCACTTTCCCGCTGTCTACCACAACCTGTTGCAATGGCTACCCAGAATTCATGCCGCAAGGGGCTTAATAGGGAAGTGAACAGGCTACCACAAGTCAGAATTTGATGAAGGAGATAGTCTCTTGTCCACAGCAGCCACACCTGTCTCTCTGGTCCTTCATCTCCCAACATGTTCCCTTTGCCTCTACTTTTGTGGGGTCAGGAAGCACCGCTGCAGCTCCATCTCCTGGTCCCATGGTCCCACTAGTGCAACCCTTCTGCTCAGTCTCAGTGTGGCTCTTCCGCTGTGCTCCAGGTTCACCTCCAGTAACTTCTGGTGCTCCTGGTCTTGACCTGTGCCACCTTAGACACCTCCACTGGTGGCTCTTCTTCTTTACTGGTCCCAGGCTTCTCCCTCTTCCTGCTTCTGAGATGCCCCATTCTTACCAATCCAACCCTAATTGAAAGTCCTTGCACTTTAACAGCATGATCCCAGTTTGGTGGGAGTTCTAGAGAAATGGATATAAAAGCCATATTAAGAAGCTTCACTTTATCACAGGATATTTAAAGATTTGTTTAAGTTTAAACATTATTAATCACTCCTAGGAGAAAGCATCTGCTTTTTTTTGTATCCCCAAATAAAATTTTAGTGTAAAAGCGAAAAAATAAAATAAAATTATCACAGCTCAGTTACTGCTTCTGCTGATGGAAGATACATTATTTTTATATTGCCAGGAACATGTCTCGACTGGAGTAATTCTGCTTCTACATCCTGGGCTCATTTCATCAAATATTGTATTGCAGGTCAGTATAAAATAAGAAAATATATGTCATACAAATACAATTCAGTGAAGGAAAATACATGATGTATTTATGATGAATTACATATTTAACTATACATTGCATTGCTTTAATATGTTGTTTTTTCTAGCACCTATTAAATAATATGGCTTTAATTAAATCAAGGAACAAATAGTATAATAAGTGAACATACATTCCATCTGGAATACACAAAAACAAAAGAAAAAAAACTACTATCTGGCCCTCAAGTATTAGGGTCATAAACCGATTAAATTATCCAGAAAAGCCTTGAGACATCAGAATATTCCCCCATTTAAGTGGTATTGTGTAAAGAATAAATTTACATTTTTACTAGCTCAATTGTACTCTCTATAACCCCTAAAGGACAATATTGTTGAATATATCTTTGTAAGGACAAAATTATTGCTGTTTAGTGTGCTTATTTAACGAGCTAATGTTTATTACTATGTCTGTCTCTTAAAGGCACTGACATTGTATTTGATGTAATACTCTTTGTTATTTCTTCCTACAGGGAATTTTCGTAAGGATTGAGGACAGCTACATTCTATGTGGCTCTCTTTATTCACAAATTTACATATTGAGAGTCAAAGAAGTTTATAAATATTTTAACTTGAAACAAGAACTCAGAGAAGCATTTTATGAGTTCACAAAACAAGTACATGTTACACTATACAGACAGCTTTCTCAGAATCATTCCTTATGCGAACTTATCAATTTACTGAACTTTATGTGCTTTTTGGGGAGGGGGGCATCACTGCCCTCTGGTGGTCGTGGGAGCTACCCAGCGCTGCTCCTGAAAGCCGCTGCTGGATTTGAACCGCCAAGCCCGCAGACCGCAGTCCCACACTCAACCACTGATGCCACCGGGGCTCAGCCCACTTTAAGTGTTTTTAATGACTATAAATGTTATTTTCTTATCATTTCCATAACCTCATGTAGAGAAAATCTAACTTTTTCATAGGTTAAAATTGAATCAAGCATCAATACCATAATATTCTCAACAAACAAAGCTATTACAAAAAACCAAAGACATTGAATAATTTTATCCTTAAAATCTTGCCTCAATGAGAAAGACATAAGTGTACCTATAATTTCATATAGGAAAACCAGAATAAAAATGCTAGATATATTGACAATTAAACAAACATATATATATAATCAAAACATATTTCTAGGGTACCCATTTATTCATGCAGTTTTATTCCAAATAAAATGTATTTAAATATCTCTTTTCATCAGTGGATGGCTGTAGACAAGTTCTCTCCTTATATACTTGGTGTAATCTAGTTAGACATTGTCATTGAGTCTATTTAAACATAGAACAACCCAATAGTGGTTTTCTGACGCTATAAATCTTGACAAGCAGAAAGCTTCATCTTTTTCCTATGGAGCAGTGGGTGGGTTTGAATGTCTGACCTTGTGGTTAGCAGCCCAACATCACCTACTAGCACCCACAGGACTTCTTTGTTATTAGATGCCATCATGTGAGTTCTGATTCATAGAAACCCTATTCACTAAAGGAAGCACTGCCTAGGCCTGGGCCACATCTGAGGGTGCCATCTGCTAGGGTGTCTTACAAGGAAAGGCGGCTATGGTGGTTCCTTGGGATCTGCTGGGCCAGTAAGATTTAAGGTAGACAGGTCAGCTCTGAAAGCTATGACAATTGTTTTGGAGGATTCCAATAGCTTCATCTTTCTAGTTCTAGTTTATAGTGTTCTTGGATCTTATCATGAAGACATTTTCAGGTTTGATTGAAACCTGCATTGGTGAGAAAAAGTTCAGGAAGTTTGCTTCAAGGAATTAGTTTCAAGTCATGAAGATCCACTTGCTTATTTCTCCAGGGTTGCCAGAGCTGTTGTAGGAAAATGTTGTTGGAAAAATTTTACCCACCAACTCTACAGTTGTGATCTTGTCCCTTTGAACATTTTTTGTTTTAAAAATTTAAGAATATTTCAAAGAAATACAATTAGAGTGCCTTAAAGATGCCAAAATGGCTGTTTGGCTTTGGCATAAATTGAAGAGCTCTGATTTATTTAGTTAAGGTTAGAGAAATGGAAACATCACCTTTGGAAATGAATAGACCTAAATAAAGACTATGTCAAGAAACAGTTATTTTAGATTTTTGGTAATATTTTAAAAGAAAAATTTCTAAAAGTTTGTATTTCCTCTCATGCGTGTTAATGTGTACATGCACACATGTAGGTTATAAATAAATTTGTAGCTATATTTACATATTTACAGAAATGCACATATTATTTCTTCTGTTATTAGATAATATTGAAACAAATTTAAAGTTAAAGATCAGTCTTTGCATGCATGTCTTTCCCCAATACCCACTGGAAATGTCCTGTCATCCACAATAAATTCAATTCTTCCTTTGGCCCTACCACAAAATCTCACCTGCCAATGTCATGGTTCCTTATACAGACCATCCTGCCCAATAGTTCAGTTTCTAGCTGCAAGAGAGGTATCCCAGCAGCACTTAACTTCAATGTTATGGCTAGGGAGTTGAGTGTTCTTACCACCCCCACAGTCTTACAAACCCTTTCAAAAAATGTTAGATTGCTAATCTGTCTGAAACTTTATTTTCCTTGGCTTTCTCAGTTAAAATTATTTAGTAAATATCTCAGGTCAATTTTACCCGATAGAGGCGATGATGGGTGTAATGTGGTATATTTGTCTATTCTTTGTGTTTCCAGAGGAGAAAATGCAAGTAAAATTTACATAAAATTTGTCTGTAAGAATCAGGTCTGAGCCTCGGTGGCATAGTAGTGGAGTGCGGGACTGCAGCCCATTGGCTTGATGGTTAAAATCCAGCAGCAGCTCTCCGGGAGCAAGGCTGGGTAGCTCCCACAACCACCAGAGGGCAGCGATGCCCCCCAAAAAAGACAGAATTACTTTATTGCTGCAGAATGCTATTATTGGAATGCTATGTGTTATTTCAGCAACAAAAAGAAAGCAAATGATGAAATTAATAAATATATACCTTGAAGACTAAAAAAGAGCTACCTTTGCAATAAGCACTTGAAAAGGATCAAAGAAACACTGTATCTCTGAGGTCTCAGGTTTGCCTGATCCGAGGCATGGAATTTCCAATTGCCTCATATGTATATGAGAGTTGGATGCTGAATAAGGAAGGTCAAAGAAATATTAATAAATTTGAATCTTAATATTGGATGAAAATATTGAATAAACAAATCTGGCTTGGGAAAGTATAGCCAGACTCATCCCAAGAAGTGACAATAGCTAAAACTATTAATAAAGAAGATGCAGTCTCTTTAACAAATTGTGCTGGTTTTGTACAGACATGCACAAAATGAAACTGGACCTAGCGCTCACACTGCATACAAAGTCATGCGTGAAAGATGTAAATATAAAAAATGTAAAACTATAAAGACCATCAAAAAGAAAATAGGAACACATTTAGGATGCTAATATCTGGTCAAAATACTCTATCAAACCTAACCAGAAAACCACAAACAGAAGAGAGTAAACTAGAAGACAAGGACTTCCTAAAATTAAACACTAATTTTCTTTCTTTTTAGAAATAATTTTACTGGGGGCTCATGCAACTCTTATCACAATCCATCCATCCATCCGTTGTGTCAGGCACGTTTGTACTTTTGTTGCCCTCATCATTTTCAAAACATCTTCATTCTTCTTGGTCCCTTGGTTTCAGCTTTTCATTTCCCCACTTCCTCCCTCCCTATGAACCCTTGATAATTTATAAATTATTATTCTCTTTTCATGTCTCACACTGACTAATGTCTCCTTTCACCCATTTTCCTGTTGCCCATCCCCCAGGGAGGAGGCTATAGGTAGAAAGAGGAGCTCCATTTTAGCAGGTAACCCTAGACCAGTGGCTGACTATGGGACAGATGCCCAATTGTCTGCAAGTAAATTCAAACTACAGTTGAAGAAAATTAAAACAAATCCCTGAAAGCCACAATTCTACTTTGAGTATCTCTTACCTGAATCCCCAGCCTGTAACCCCCCTCTCATTTACAATGATATGATTTTTAGCTCTTTGAAGCCTGATAACTGATCCCTTCAACAACCCCTGGACACACAGACTGGGGGAGGCTGGGGATAAAGAGGTGCTGATACCAAGGAGGACAAGAAAGAAAATCTTTTGAAACCGACTCTGGGAGCAATTGTACAATACTGCTTGATGTGATTGAACTGTAGAATGTTATGATATCTTTAAGAACTCACAAAAACACGGAAGCTGTCGAGGATTTAATTTTGCTTTTATGCCCATTCAGTGTTCATAGGCATTGTCAAGGGATCGGAAGACACGTTGCCTTAGGTAAATCTACTGCAAAGTAGTCTCTGTTAAGGTGTAAAAAAAAATCAAGGATATTACTTTGAGGACCAACATGTGCCCAATTCAGTTGATTCCTATATGGTGAAAGTTGGACAATGAATAAGGAGACCAAAGGAGAACCAATGCACTTGGATTATGGCACTGGCAAAGTATATTGAAGGTATCATGGACTTCATTAAAACAGAAAATCTCCAGAGGGCAGGATGCAAAAGAACAAAACAAAACAAAACAAAAAATCTGTCTTGGAAGGTATACAGCCAGACTGCTCCTTAGAAACAAGGATGAAGAGACTTCGTCTCATGTACTTTGGACATGTTTTTCAGGAGAGATCAGTCCGCTGAGAAGGATATTATGCCTGTGAAAGTGGAAGGGAAATATAGAAGTTATAAAGAGGAAGAGTCTCAGCAAGATGGATTAACACAGGGGCAGGAACCATGGCTCGGACACAGCAACTGTGAAGATGTCCCAAGACTAGGCAGTATTTCCGTCTGTTGTACATAGGGTAGTATGAGTAAGAATCAACACACAGGCACCATACAATAACAACATAAGACTGCTTTTTATTATAGGCTGATCCTTTTTTAAAATTCAGATAAATGTAACTGCGCTATTTGTAATGTAGTCTTCCAAGATTTTATTAATGACAGCAGGTTGTTTTCTGATTAAATCATTGCTGCTGAATTAATTTCAACTTATGATATGTGTCTAAGTAGATTCTGGGCTCCCCTGGTCTCTCCATGGCTGAATTTTGGGACGTTGATCACCAGACTTTTCTTTCAAGATGCTCTGAGTGGTCTTCAATATCTGATAAATGGTTGAGCAGCAGTAGAGCAAACCAAAAGTTTGCACCATAAGGGGTCTCTCTGTTTTATTTATATTTAGAGCTACACAAAGCTGTATGGAATTTATTCGGAAGAAATCATGAAAGCATCTAAAATCATGAAAAGCATGCTATATTATTACCTTAAGATAAACAAGCAAAGATAAAGACTTTGTATGTGTATTTAGGGTAAACATATCTCATTAGTCTGTTCTGTTGTACAGCTGGCAGCTCATTTTAATTTACATTAATTGATACTTGCGTTACTTATGGCACATGAACTCTATCAGCGAGAGACATTGGGTGTAAAAAGGTGACTTAAAATTCAAAAGTGGTCTGACCACACTTACAGAAATGACTCATTTCTTACAAAAATATTTCATAGGTCTAAATTTTATAGTCATAAATCTTAACTATATCAAACTACATTATTTATTTAGTTAGAGTTTGAAGAATCTACTGAAATAGAAAATGTAGCTTATATATTAATTGAAAGATATTCAGGAAAATCACTTTAGAAATTGAATCAATATTTAATTTTTATCTTTTTCTCCTTTTCGTCAGGTGGATTTTTAAAATTGAGTGAAAAAATTTTATACATCTTCTTCCTTTTAAAAAATCTTGCCAACCTAAAGCTGACTTACAGTGCCTTCCAAAATGGGAGCTTGTACCCTTCCTCTTGAGAATAACATTCTGAAAAATATCAAAAGAAGATGTTGCAATTTAATGTGCTTCATAAGTTCCTACCCATGCACATCTTTCTGCTTAATCATGTGTTAAATCTTCTTTAGCTAATCACACACATGAAAGCAGGTCTGACTTGGTGAATGCTTAAAAAATCTGTCTAGACTTATCTATTTTTAACTTTTCTGCATAGAACACTGCATATGCCTTTAATATACTTGTCTATACTTGTTCATATAATCACTAACTAAATACTCTAATGAAATCATTTTAGTGATGCCACACAAAAAAGAAATCATTTTATTAATGACATGGCTAATTTAAATATATTTTGACTTCATTATACTATCATTTCATGCATACGTTTGCTAAAAAATTTTATGACAAACCATCCCCAAACTGGGGGCCTTTAAGCAATAAGAACTTATTTTAGTTTATGAATCCATGAGCCTGGCAATGCGGGGCAGTTCTTTAAAACTCTTGAAGTCTTAGCTGAGCTGGGGATCGGATTGACTGAGAGTGACCTAGACTAAATGACTTAGGAAACAAACCTCTCCTCCTTGGGTATTCTTCTGAAATTAATGTCGATTCATATGTCATGGCAAAGGAACACAGGTATCTTGAAATGCCTGAGTCTCTAGAGTTGCCTATCTTCAATGAGCCCATTTTTATTTTTGCTGCCTTTGTTGGATGAGACAAGCTGCCACACCCAGTGAAACTCACATATCCATTTATGTATACACAGAGGAACTCACCTGGGTTTCTCAATAAAGAAATGTCGAGCAATTCACAAGTAATATTTCAATTCCATTTCCACAAGTTTTTGAAGCCTCCTGATATAAATACATTTTATAAGTTTATATGTATGTAATATTGCACAAATACACCCATCGAATATGAAATAGAATGTATTTATCAATTTAATTTACCTAAATTAGTTAAGGCACACTGATTAGCCACAGTATATATGCACTATAGTACAAGTGCACTATTTTAAGATATATTTTCCATCATAAAAGATTTATTAGCTCCTCATGCAATACTTTCTTCTCTGTGCTTCTTGTTAAAAGCCCAAGAGAGTCCTGTGTAAGGCTGCATGGGTAGGCTTTGTTGTTAGTACAGTATCAAGGTCTTGATCTTTTTTCTCTTAGCCAATAAAACATTGACTCTTGGACTTACAAAGCAAAACATCCATCCCAGACATCTCAGACACACCCTTTAAAGCATCTATGCCATCAACTCAAACAATCAAACACTGGTCACCCCTTTGATCATTTATTGGATCTCTTTTTAGACTCATTTTAAATTTGTTCTAAATTTTTTCTATTTCCTGCTTTCTTTTTTAACGAGGTTTTTTCTGGTTTATATTGTTATTCTTTTCTCTGCCTCTCTCTCTCTCTCTCTCTCTCTCTCTCTCCCTCTCTTTCTGTCTTTCATGTTTTTCTGTATATGAAATCCAGAAGTAAATTTATACAGACAGCACCTGGAGTCATGACTTATTGAGAGTACAGGAGGGGAGGTTGAAGGGAAATGGGGAGTTACTAACAGTGAGGACAGAACGGATCAAATGTCCTAGAGCTAATTGCAGTGCTGATTGTCCAGCTGTCTTTAATGTGACTGAATTATTACAATGTCTGACACGTGAATTCTATGCCAATAAAATGATTTAAAATGCTTTATACTTTGTGCATTTAAAATATTCAAGAAGGTTTTGGGGTAAGTCTACTATATATAGATTTTGGAGGCATATTTTGTAATTATATTTTCAAAAGCAGATGTTTAATAAGAAATGGGTACCTAGGGCTGAGCGCCGGTGGTGTAGTGGTTGAGTGCCGGACTGCGGTCCGTGGGCTTGGCAGTTCAAATCCAGTGGCGGCTCTCAGGAGCAGGGCTGGGTAGCTCCCACCATCACCAGAAGGCAGTGATGCCCCCCCCCCAAAAAAAAAAGAAATGGGGCACCTAGGTTATAGTTAGCAAGGTATAAATAAAGCACAGTGTTATTAATCTGGATTTTAATATTCAAGCATAGGGATAGTTCAGAGGGAAAAAGTTAGATAATATGGTGTCTCCTATATTTGAATAAAAGTGCTTACTCTAAAACTTCATCGCATAAGTAAGAAAATATTAAAGTCAAGAAAAAAACTGACTGTAAAACCATTTATGAAGGCTCATTTAAATACAAATAGTAGTATGCTAAAAACTAATAGTTTTTAATCGAATTATTAGAGCGGATATAACAATTAGGAATGAGGAAAATATTTTATTTTAAATCCTGAGTTTTCAAAACTGATATTATTTTTGAATTCTATCCAATTTACACTTTTCAATAACTCTCTACCTTCTGTTCTCTAATTATTCTGAATTCATAAGTGATTAGTACTAGAGGATCAGTGTTATATTACACTGATTAATATTATAGATAGAAAAAATTTATAGGGAAGATTTTTTAATTAATAAACAGATGCTAAAGACAAAGTTGCCATGTAAAATTCAAGGCTGTGTGAAAATGGGGGGATGAATATATGTGTATTATACGGTATATATATGTTATCTAGATAAATTTTATATACATTATAAAGGCATATGGTGTCTAAAATATCCGTGCATATATTTACTATACAGAAAATGTATCCAGATATTATACATGTGTATATGTAGTATATAATACATATTGATATATTGATATTATATATACCCAGGTATATTATATGGCTATATAACACATATATCCATTATATATGTACACACACATATACACATCCATAAGGTGGTTTCAAAGTTTGTGCAAACATGAAATTAAAAGATAGTAAATTATTCCACAACCTTATTGAAGCCCCCTCATATATGGTAAAACAATGAACTCATACCTATCAAAGATTATAAAGACTGCAGGCTCCAGCAGTTCAGTTATTTTATACATAAGGTCACTGTGATTCATAATCAACTCAATGACACTGAACAAAAGCATTTAGCACATTGTGTGTGTGTGTGTGTGTGTGTGTGTGCTGTAAAGGTTAAGCTGTCATGTTCGCAGAAAGTATTGCGATAGTATGTCCTTTATAAGCACGTCTCAAACAACTTTCATCTTCTCCCTTTCTCTTGGATTGTTTTTCTCTTTTTCATGTAAGCTGTTTCTTTGACTTCTAAGATCCTGGTGGTGAAGGGGGTTAAGTGTTGAGTTGGTAACTGTAGTGCAAATCTACAAGCCACTCTATGAGGGTAAATAAATAGGCTGTTTACTCTGGTAAAGTTTTCCACGCTCCCAGAAACCCTGTATGGAGTCAGTAGGATTCAGAAGCCGCTGAAGGGCAGTGGGTTTGCTTTGAGTTTATAAGGTCACTATCCCAGAGGAAGAAAGATAAAGCTGTCTGCTCCAGAAGATTTATAACTTTGGGTTTCGCAGAGAGTCAGAATTGACTCCATGGCACATAATTCGGCTCTTGGCTTTTAGTTTATAGGCTTACTTTGGGTCAGAATGATACGATGGAAATGCCTTGGTTTTTGTTTTGTTTTTCTGCTCTGGCATTTAGTTTTCCTGTTGCTAGCTATACAGAATTGTTGCAGAATTAAACACCTGAAATACTTAATAAGTGTTCCAGTCTTTTAGCTACCAAACTTTGTCCCTTCACATGGTTAATGATAAGCAACTTAATGCATACCAAAATGTTGTATTAAAGAAGAAAGGGGTGCGAGTGAAATAGAAACTCACATTGTAAAATAATCCTTTGCTATTGAATTATGTGATAGATACTTAAGACTCCTAAGGCTCACTGATGAGGGACAAGGGTTCCCCATTACCCACTAAACTCAGGCTGCACAGGGGGCAGGGGGCAGGCATAGTGTCCCGGGTGCCTGCTAGTCCTCAGTGAGATACATAGTACAACCCACAAGTTTGAGCTGGAAAAAGAGGCAGGAGTCTTTGCTGGTGACTTGGGGATATATTAGATAATAAATAATCTTGTTGAAGTCTTCCGCTCTTCTTTTCCTCTCCAAATGTCTATTTGCTATCTGTTTTATCTTATAGAACTTGAAAAATAGCTTAGGGAAAATACCATAGTCAGATATTTGCCAACCTCTGTTGCCTCATACTATATTCTGTACATTAGGATCGAAATGGATACAGTTTGCTTATCATAAAAAATGAAGTTATGCATTCAGATACCATTCTTTGGTGTCATTGTCTTCTTAATTATTTATTTGGTATCAATAGACTGACCTTAGATTTACTTTTCAAAAGAAATAAGGTCATTTTATACGTACTTTCATTCCAATTTCCTAGATGTCTTTTCTGATTAGAAAAACCTATAAACTATGTAGCTTTAAATTCATAGAATCATTATTCCTGAAGGTGTTGCTGTCCTTCACGCTCAGAGATGACACCAGTGACCCACCAACTGCAAAGCATGTGCTCGAAGCTGCAGTTGTGATCTATTTACTCAAGTCCCTCTCCCTTTTGTCAGGTGAACCCCCGTCACCTAACAAGTGACACGAATGGCAGCTTTGCTTAACTGTTCTCAACTCTCTGGCCATGAATTGAAGTTAGATACACATTTACGTAACAACTCACCTAGTCACTCACACATAAACCACAGCAAAAAGCCAGAAAAGCAATAGATTGTTTTATTAACTAGGCTCTTCTCTATTTCATTTTTACCACGTCTTCTTTTATTCATTTATAAAACATTCTGCTATGCATTCAATTGCTTACAATTAACCAGGGGGAAGGAGTATTGGTATTAAAAACTGGAGCACTCATTAGCTATTTCTGCTGTCTAGTTCCACAATAATGCTTCCTACCAAACATCATAAAGTATCAGTGATACACTAAAGGAAACTAATTTTGGCCCATACTTTGTCGGTTTCAATTGCTCTCAGCTGGGCTTGGCTAAATCTTTGTTAGGTTCAATCATGCAGCTGCAGTGCAATAGTTCATTCTGCCTATTTTATAGGTGCTTTTGTGTGTTAGAAGAGCCCTGGTTGTGGACTGGCTAGCATTGGCATGCCGTCTGCAAGGTCAGCAGTTCAACACCTACCATTGCCAGGAAGAAAGATGATGCCTTCTAGTCCCATGAAGAGTTACAGTCTATGAAACTCACAGGGGGCAGTTCTACTCGGGCCTATGAGCTGACATCAACTTGACGGCACTGAGTTTAGCTTCTGGACTCCTAACTGCTAAGTCCTTGGTACAAACCGACTTGCCCTCCTATGGGAGAACAATGAGGTTACCTGCTCCCATGGAGATTTACAGCCTTTTCCATCGCTGTCCTATGGAGTCTGAGACTGTAACTCTTTACTCTAATGGAAAGTCTCCTCTTTCTCCCTCACAGAAGCTGGTGGCTTTGAACTGCCAACGTGGAGGTTAGTAGTTTAACACCTTATCACGATGTAACCAGGTGTTTGTTCCATGTACTTCATTCTCCAAATAGCTCTTCGGGATCTGTTTACGTGGACTGTGGCCAAGAAGCAAGAATGAGGCACATAATAACCGCAAATGATTTTCCAAGCTATTGCCCTGGCACATCTGCTCACCTCTCATGGAGTAAAGCTGGTCATTTAGCTTGTTCCAGAACTGTGTAGAGAAAAAAAGTCTGTGAGGGAAAATCCAGGGTCATGGTTACCATAAATCTACCAAGGCAATTCTTGGGGCATGGCAGGGGAGAATGCATTATAAGATACTCCCATTGTGATTTTTTAAAGGAAGTTTTATCGATACATCATTCATATGATTTCGCTATATTGAAGAGTTGTGCAACTATCACCACAACTCTATGCAGGACATTTTCTTCAATTGTATGCTCTCTACTATTAACTCCCCTGTCTATCCCAACTTCCCCTCTCATAATCCTAAGAAACTTATCAATCCAGTGATTATATCTAGAGATTTGCCTGTACTGAATTTCATATAAAAGAAAGCATACCCTTCCCCCCCACAAAAAAAAGCAACCAACAAGAAGTATAAAATACAACGCAGAAAAGCCACAATTAAAAATAAAATAGAAAATAATAAAATCAAGAACAAATTAAGATTGGGTCAAAATGGGAAACAAATGATAAGATGTCAAATGTGCATTAATTCCCTTTCTGATGCTTTCTGTCTGAGGAAGGCTTTTCACATTCCTGGTCAATGGTCCAAGGGAATTGAATGGAGGTTTAATCCTCATGGGATGTCTACAAAAGAATTTGGATACTTTCGTTGTTTTCCACGGCCTTCTATAAAATGAGTGAACAGAATTATTTCTCCCTTATGATCTTGCATTTTGTTATTTGCAAACCTTTGCTCACAAAGTTGATGTGCTTCTCCCAGGTAGGTTAGTTGACACCTCACTTAGAAGGTTTGTTTTAAGACAATATTTTATGATCCTAAACACTATTCACTCTGATCACTGGGCACCATCTGAGTTCTTTACCACACCCTGATACAGCACTCATATCTTCAGCAATCCCTCCCTGAGGCTAATTATTGAGGAGTGCCATATCTTAAGACTGGTTGTTCTTGTTTGTGTTAAATGTAAGCTCAGAATCAATTGAGATTTCTAGGTATTCTTATTCCACTTTAGTGTCATCTTTAACAGTTTTCTAAGCAATAATACAAGAAAACTCAATGAGGCATTGGGTAATTTCAAAAAGAGTATTATGAAACTAGCCACTGGTATATATTTTAGAATATTATTGAGATGGAATATTCAGTAAAGATGAAGTCTTTTTAGAATAGAATACATGGGATTTTCATGTATGCATATTAAAACACTTAAATGCCTGAATCTTGCTGAGCCCCAGTGGTGTAGTGGTTGAGTGTGGAACTGCAGCCCACAGGGCTGGTGGTTCAAATCCAGCAGCAGCTCTCTAGGAGCAAGACTGGGCCTCCCACTCCTGCCAGGAGGCAGTGATTGGGCCCCCCCCCCAAAAAAAAATGCCTGAATCCTGTTTAAGGAAACAATGGCAGACACAAAGCATACAGTTCAACAAGACTGTGCAGAACTATGTTTGCAGAACTAAGGCATGTCTTAAAAAGCTAAGAAAACATGCAATTGACAACTATATAGTAATCTTAATTTTCCTGTTATTGGACAATGTCAAAAGATGGGGATTTGAAGTGAAGTGCAATTGCTTTCAAACACACAACCTTAGGGTAGCAGCCTTCCATTTCATCTTTCCCTAGACCATTACAGGTGTGTGCACAAAGGAATGTATTAATATGTTTTATCTGCAATGGGTGTGTTTAAGATAAAGTTCGATTCATTCACTAGGTTTTCTGAGTAAGCTCTTACTGATGGGATGTATCTACTATGCTATATGCCTTGGGAAGACAAGATTTATAAATTCAGGCAACCTATAGTACAAAACCTAAGCCACCAATAACTGACAAAAATGGAATAAACATGCAGGATTAGTACAGAGAGGAGTTTATCCCTTGGGAGATCATACAAGCAATGACAAACATTTTCCCCAAGGGCAAAGTACACATTGACCAAAATGAGATCAGCGATTTCTAGGCAGACACATCCTTCCTCCCATTATTCATGGATCTCACAGCAGTATATGAAGCACCAGTGTAGGGGTGTGCACCCAGTTAAAGGTGACCACAAAGCAGTGCCACATGGTAGGGACTATTTGGTCTTTCCTTATTACTGCTTCTCTACCACGCTACCCAAGGCAAAATGAGAAGCAGTCCCCAGATGAAGTGAGGCCCCTCAGGATAAGATCCTTATAAAGAGATGAAAAGTGGGTAATGATTTTCACAGCTCCATTATCTGAGAGGCCGGATTGAATGACTACTTGACCTGACAGTCACTGCCTCTCTTTGTCTGGGTGTTTGCCCTGATAGCAGTGGTCTCATACAGTCTTTGCCTTTTAGGGACTAGCTGTCTTGACTCACCATGGTATTCTCAAGGTCTGACCATGTCATGAGGTGCTCCATATTTTCATCATTTTTTTGTTTAACAATGACAGTATTCTAGAGTGTAGATGTATTAAAGTTTCTTTATCCATTTTTCTACTTATGAGATTTGAGGCTGTTTCCAGCTTCTTGCTGTTGTGCTGTGACATGTTCAGAGTTGAGCACATATTTGTTCGTACTCTGTCTCTTATTTCTATTGCAGGGTCATATTGGATTTCCAATCCCAATCATTTTAGGGAGCATCTGATGGCTCAATATGTTTATAGACCTAACAATTCTGTCTACATGATCTGGTCTCTCCACATCCTCTCCAGCATTTCTTTTCTTGTTTTGCTGTTATTTTCAATTGGACTGTCATTGTTAGTGTAAGATGATGTCTCATTGTTGTCTAGATTTGCATCTCCTGAAAAGCTACCAATCATGAGCACTTTCTCAGTGTTTGGTAGCCATGTATATGTCTTTCTTTGGTGAACTTTATGTTCATGACCTTAATCTATTTTTTCATGGGATTGTTTGCTTTTCTTCCTTGCTGAAGTCTTGCTACATTCTGTAGCATTTAGAGATAAGTCCTTTTTCCATGGTGTCATTGCTGAAGATTTTTTCCTCAATCTGTGGACTCTCTTTTAACTCTTTTGATGAAGTGTACTGATGCATGTAACTGCCATAGTTTTAGTGATCTCAGTCATCCATTTAATTTTCAACTGTATGCTCTTCTTTTTTTAACTATACGCTCTTCTTTCATTATGTTTTATAGTGCATCAATTCCACATAGTAGAGCTGCTAACATTGTCCTTATTTTCTTATTGATGGTCTTTATTGATGTGGGATTCACATTTAGATATTAGAGCTATCTTGAGTTTATTTTTGTACGAGTGAAGTTTGACTCCTGTTTCATTCTTTTGCAGACAGAGATCCAATTCTGCCAACACCATTTGTTGAAAAGACTGACTCTACCATTTAATATTTTGAGACATATTGTCCAATATCAGGTTCCTCCAGGTAGATGAATTTATTCCTGGAGTTTCTATTCTGTTTCATTGGTCTATGTGACTATCATTGTATCAATGACAGGCTGTTTTGATTATTATAGGGGTGTATTAGATTTTGAGATCAGGTAGTGGGAGACCTCCTACCTTCTTCTTTTTTAGTTTGAAGAATGGCTTTAATAATAGTTTATGTTTCACGTTTGTGTATTTAATAATTACACTATTGATCTTTTAAAAACCTGCTTTATGAGATGAGATTCAGTACCCAAACTCTAAACCACATTTTGAACCCTCAATTTTCTTTCTTTTTTAAAACAGTGGTAGTGGCATATAATTCACATGTCATACAATTTACTATAAAGAAAAAAATTATCATACAACTCACATTAAGAAGAGTTTTACAATCATAGCACAATATATTTGGGGGCATTTCCTCATTTCATACATCCATTGTTAGCTCCCCAAATCCATATATATTTTATAATTCAAAATTAAATTAAATAAGCAAATGTAATGACTCATACTTCAAATAAGAGAAAATGGTGAAACTTTACATTTTTCATTATGTTGGTCAAAAGAGTCATGCTAAAGCTGTCTTTACACTAACCTCTACATTAAAATAGAAGTTTTCATTTCAGATTAACTTTTCAACTTCCCTTATATATCACGAGGCGAGCCCTTTCAGTAGGATGAGGGACACTGATAGGGAAAACAAGTCAGTATAGGAGAGAGGGAGTAAACCACATCTGGCAAAACACAAAAGCATGTCTACTGGTAGGAAAAGCAGGATGACCAACCTCCAGTTGGAGAGAATGACTGAAAATGCTTTGGGGGCTTTACCCTAGAGGGAGCAAGAGTGCCCTGGTGGTATTCACCAAATGGGTCACATTGACTCGGGCTTTTGGATGGACCTGGGGGACCCAGACTGCGTGCCATGGAACACTGGGACACTGAATTCTACTCAAGGCCTGCTCCCAAGGCTGTATCAGTGAGAGTCAATGTGGAAACTCCACTGTGGGAACTGGACTCTACCTGGGACACACTTGTAGCCTGAGAATGTATGTCAGAAGGTAGCTGGTGTCTGAGGGGTGGAAAGACCCCTATACCAAGATTGTTGATCTGTTGGTAGGTGGACAGTTGTGATCTTGCTACATTAATGCCTGATATGCTGAGCTGTATACCTGTGACTGACATTCCCAGTGATATACCTGAAAATTGTTTGTGTAAATAGCTTCCAGCCATGAAAAGATTGATTCTGCCCAAGTGAATAATCAGACACTGTGATATGAAGTTAGCCTACATTGACTCAAATATCCTTCTTTCAACAGGGTTTTAAAAATTAGTACCAGGAGCTAATCAAAGACAATATTAAAAGAAAATCCTTATGCCCCCAGGGGATGATCCATAGTGTTCTCTACCATAAATTAACAGGAAGGCTTTGAAAGAGATCCAAAGGCAGATGATAAAAAACAACACAGCAAAACACATAGATCCAGGAATGGATTTTGCTCTCCTACTAAATCCTAGCTTGTACTTAAGAACAATCAGTTCTTTTTTTTTTTTTTTTTTGAACAGTCAGTTCTTACCTCATGGCCCTGCTCAATACTCACCTTCAGAAAGGATATACAGAAAATATGGATGAAGTCACAAAATTCTATTAAGAAGGTGGTGCCGAACTATTGGATAAAATACTACCTGGAATCTTAAAGACTTGTTTCTGAAACAATCAGCCATCTAAGTGAGATGTCAATTAAGTTCACATGGAAGAAGCACAGCATCATCAGACACCGAATGATTGTAAAGCGTATCATCTGAAATCAAAGGAGGGAATATTGTGAGAACCTGGTTTGCAGAAAATTATGGATGACAGTGGGACTTCAAAATACATATGTGGGAATTGCATAGGAAATAAGTCTCTGATGATGTCCCTCTATTCATAATTGAGGGATGATAGGAAAATGGCCACTCCATTTCATGACTCCCTTTCTATGCACAGCAGGAAACATGGTCACAGGAACAGATCAGCAGACCCAGAAGTCATGGACACAGGCATGCTGGATGTGCTGGTCGAGCTCCTACGGCACCCCAAGTCCTCCATTCATTAGAAGGCGGCCTGGACTCTAAGCGATGTGGGTGCAGGGAACTACCAGCACATCGATCAGGTGATGAACCATGGCATGCTGCCTATTATGGTGTCTTTGCTGAAAAATGGAGAGTTTAAAGTCCAAAAGAGGGTGTATGAGTGGTGACTAACTTCACAATGGGGAGCACAACAGATCAGTTGACCGTCCTCATACAATCTGGAGTGCTGAAGGCCCTGACAAGTCTGCTTACATGCCATGACCACAAGACTGTTATCATCATCCTGCAGACCAACTTCTATATTCTCCAGTCTGCAGTGAATCACCACCCCGACCCCCAAGATGGAGGAGCTCTGTCTTATGCTAGAGCAACTGGACACACTTGAGAAAATCGAGGTGTTAAAACTTCATGAGAACCAACAGATTGGGCAAACCACGTTCAACATTATCGAGAACCTTCTCACAAAGGAAGAAGATGATTGTACCCTCCTAGACCTTGAAGACAACATACACTTCAACCCTGAAACCCTAACCACCACCCCCCAAGCCCCACAATTCTCAAGCCACTGTGCAAAACCCTAAATGAGAACTCCTAGTTTCCGAAGCACCACTCCTCGTTCTTAGCATGCCCCAGGTAGTAAGTTTTTTAAGTGTTAAATAAAGAATTTTTTGACCCTTCCAAAAAAAAAAAAGTGCGTTGGAGAGATGAATATAAAAAATCAAAGGGATAAGCCTGACTTGAACAGTAAAAAACCTTCTGATGCACTACTGGACATGATTTGGCTTTCAACATTTTCTGTATATTTTTGTTGTTCATATTAGGGATTATCTCGATGTGTTATGTAAATGGAGATCACCCTCTTAAATTTGTTTCATGTATTTGTGTGTATATGAAACCCAGGACTAAGGAACATATAGGGACAGCAAATAGAATAAGGGTTTTGGGTAGCTTTTCAAGACTTTATGCATATCAGTTCATTGTTTTCTTGCCTGCATCATTTCTGCTGAAAATTCTGAGCATATTCAAATTGGTGTCTTTTATATGTGACTTTTGTTTTTGTTCTCTGACTCCTCTGAGAATAATTTCCTAGTCATTAATATTGCAGAGGTTGACTATAATGTTTTGCTCAGATTTTCTTTGGAGGTTTCCTTTGGTGTTCTATCAACGTCCTGGCTAGTTATCATATGAATTTTTATGCAATTGTGTGCATTTTCTTCCAGTTCTTGTACTAGTCTCTCTGTGAATTTTTTTGTTTCTTCCTGTTCTGAATCACAGTAAGATATAGTTTGTCCCTCTTGATAGTGTCCCACGTCATTTTAGGCTACCTTCAGACTTCTTTGCATTTAATGTTGCTTATTCTTCTCCTAAATTGGATTCAAAAGATGTCTTTATTTCATTGACATTACTTCTCTGTTCTTTTATACTATTGTAGAATTCTATTATCTTAGAGTTCATGTTTTAGGTTTGTGTACAGAGTTTTCTTATATTTCTAATTTCTCTGTGTTTTCTGTGAAAGTCTGTCAGACTTTCTCCACCCATTGAATGTGCTAGATTATCATTCTTATGAATTATTTTTCAGTTTCATAACCTGTTCACCTTCAATTTCAATCATTTCCTTTGAGTCTGGGTGTTGTCCAGGTCTTTATAAATGATTCTCTTGTTGGTTTTGTGTTTTTATACAGTATTTCCAGCTGTTGTTTTTTGACATCTTGCTGTACTTGTTAAAAGGGACAAGAAGTTTGGGTTAGATAGGGTTAGTTAGCTCTAATGGTGCAGGAGACATTTCAGGACAAGTAACAACAGAAAGGAGACAGAAGATGGGAGAAGGGAGAGAGGAAAAGAATTGATGGAAAAGTACTAGAAAAAGAAAAGCAGGTAGTAAGAATTTTAAAATTGTAAAAAAAAAACCCAAAGTATAATAGTAATTTAAAAGAAATTATAGACTAGAGCAATATTTTATTTTGAAGTAAAGGAAAATAAAATGGGAATGCTGTTGCTGTTTGGTTAGGATGTGAGCTTTGCTTGGAACATTCTAGCTTCTATGAGCTTGATGAAGGTTTGCTATCAAGAGAAGATTAGGACATGGAACACAGGATAACACCGTGGTTTGGAGACCTGTGTGGAGGTGCACAGGGTGGGTAACAGAGGAGCAGTTGCAATCAGTGTCTAGGAACAGAATGGGCTAGAACAGTTAGGCAGAATGCTGGCATGGAAACCAGGCATTTGAGTGGAGCAGCAGGTGTTAAGGGAGCTGAACTCTTGCAATTTGGGAGATGCAGCATTCTCAAGGCACATTTTGGACTGAGTAGATATGGTGCATTCCATCCTAGAGGAAAAGAGGTACAATGGGACAGATCTGAGTGGAGTAGGATGGACTCATACCATTCAGAAAGTAAAAGTTTCCTATAGTGGTCTGAGGAGAAGGGGGCAGAGCCATGCACTGTCCAGGGGAAGAAGTTATCCCACAGAATGAACACTTGGGCATAGAAAGAGATTTGAGCCTTCTAAGAGCACAGGCTGCTGCTGCGGATGGCCCGAGGTGGTCTAAATTAGGTGCTGGTTGGAAGATGAACCTGTGAGGGGACAGAGGGAATACACACACCAGCCCAAAGCCTGGAGGGAGCAGTATGCACATTGGTCAGGAAGAAAGGCTGGACAACTGGGTGAAAGGTAACAAGGACAGCATATAGGCAGTCCAAAGTCAAGTGTTCGGGGAATGCAGTCAAGTTAGGAAATGAAGAAACCACACAAGTTTCTTTTGAATTCAGTAGTGTAGGCAGGCAGGAAGAAGGGGTAGGCACATGTGGGCATTTACCCATTCTTCTACGACTCTGCCTGCTACCACCACCTCTGAGTTCTTCTCTAAGATTAGTTGCACCCTAATTCTCTTTCTTGATGTTTTCCTCTTGATGGTTAGAAAAAGATTCACTCTAAGAGATCATTCAGTCATCTTGAAATGGAATTTTTCCTATTGTGATTTTTAACCTATGTCATTATTTTTTGGGGGGTGGTAAATAAAAAATGATAACAAAATTATGTATATATTTAATTATAACAGACATATATACTTAACACACATTGTCTTGACTCATTGCAACCCTATGTACAGTAGAATCGTAGCAACCCTATGTAAAATAGAATGTAAAAAAACACTGCACAGTCGAATAACATCATGAAAATCATCTTCCTGTTAACCCGTGGTCCCAGCCAGTGGACCACTCCATGTTTCGGGGTCTTTATTTCATTGCATTACCAAGTTTGATGCCATTCTCCAGGAGCCGATCTCCCCTAGTAACCTATCCACAGTACAAGGAAGGAAGCATCACCACTCCAAGAAGCATGCCAGCTCTACTGATTCCAAGACAGATGTGCTTGTCCTTTTGGATGTCATAGTTCTTTAAATATTCTTTCCCAGCACCAGAATTCAAATGTATTGATTCTTCTTTGGTCTCTCTTATCCAACATCCAACTTGCAGATGCTTCTCTTAAGTATATCTGAGTCTTCTTAGCAACACCCTTGTTTTCAATATTTTTATTTAT
>PVJH01032537.1:0-22526 GCA_004026705.1 Nesogale talazaci | reverse complement strand
TCATGCAGATCACTATGCTGCCCCACTTCCTTCACTGAAGAGACAATATTTCAATTTATTTCTTGGTTATCCTGTAATTTAAATCTACTTAGTTTTCCCACAAATTAATCATAAGAAAAAACAAAGCAGCAATCAGTGCTCTTTTATCACGTATACACTTCTGCATTTTTTTTCTTCACGTGTGTGTGCGTGGGGGGGGTCACATCTTTCCAAATTAGTGCATTTAAATATTTTTCTCTGTTATTAATGGACTCTTTTTCTTTGAAACTTTATTTTGGGCTGAGCCCCGGTGGCGTAAGTGGTTGAGTACGGAACTGCAGCCCGCGGGCTTGGCGGTTCAAATCCAGCGGTGACTGGGTAGCACCCACAACCACCAGAGGCAGTGGTGCCCACAAAACAAACAAACAAACAAACTTTATTTTGCCTTTAAGTCTTAAAAATAGATTTTTATGTATAGATAACACTATTGGCTATATATATATATATATTTATATTGGAGCTCATTAAAGATATCTCACTGCCATTGGGGCCGAGCCCTGGTGGAGTAGTGGTTGAGTGTGGGACTGCGGCCCACTGGCTTGACTGTCAAATCCAGCAGCAGCTCTCCAGGAGCAAGGCTGGGCCTCCCACTCCCACCACAGGTCAGTGATGCCCACAACAAAAAAAAGCGATATCTCACTGCAGTATGGTTTACTTAATTATTAGGAACTTTGAGGCTTCCCCCCCCCCCCCATTTCTTTGTTAAAACTTAATTTTCTCAAAATTTAAAGATTTTCCTCCACAAGTTCAGTTATGTTTAAGTTATTGAATATACTTTTCATTGGTACCTTTTATAAGTTTATAAAATACTCAACTATTGTATCTTCAGATATTGATCCTTCCCTTTCTTTTACCTTTTACCTCAGGTGCTTTGTTTAAATTTTGTGTAGTAGCTTCTATGTACTTTTCTATTTTTTTGAGTTCCAGAGTATATTTTTTCTTCTATCTTTCTGTTTAATTTTTCTGTTCATATACAAATTTCTTAAGCTTTCTTATTTCAGGTGCTGAATTATTCACGTAGAAATTCTAGGTATTTGGTTTCTTTCAAAGAAATCTTTCCCTTCATTGCCCATTCTTTTTTTAAAAAAAATATGGTAAGTAAATTTATTTTGCTATTTGAATCTCTTACAATATTTTAACCTTTAGGGTTTATTTCAATGATATTATTTTTGTTTATTTGCATTTGCCTTTTTTCTTGACTGTTTAGTTACTTTTCATTTTAAGCTCCTCATAGTCTCCCATATTGCTTAAAGCCTATCATAACAGTATATTAGAGAGAATTTAGCATATGCTTGCAAGGTACTCAGAACCCTTACCAGGTCAAGAATCAGTTTCCACTAAATGTTGACTTTGGGATTTCTCACCATCAGTTTATATAAATTTAGGTAACACAATAAGAACTTTTCTTACCATCTCCAGGTTATAGAGATGTAGTGTATATTAATCTCTGATTTAATATTACCCTAGAGATGTAAGTAATCCTTTGAATATCAGTTTAAAAGAGTTGTTTCTTTTAATTTTTGTTTTGTTTTGTTTTTGTGGGCCTCACTGCCCTTTGATGATCATGGGAGCCACCCAGTGCCACTCCTGAGAGCTGCCGCTGGATTTGAACCGCCAAGCCCACGGGCCACAATTCCACACTCAACCACTTACACCACCGGGACTCAGTCCTATTTTTTAAAAAATAATTTATTTTTTATAGTTTACATTTTTCAAAGCCATTTTATTGGGAGTTAATACAGATAATCATATCATTCCATATTTTAGTTCCATCAAGCAGTATTGTACAATTGTTGCTACAATGAGTTTTTTTTTTAGACCCTTTATCTCAGAACTCAGCAAGTGCCAGCAGAGAAAAGTGATTTCAGTATTGCTGTTAGGCAGGGTTCTCTACAGAAACAAAACTGAGAGAGAGAGAGAGAGAGAGAAATTGATACAGCATGAACGAATATAACAAGTAATTAGTCCACACAGCAGTACAGAAGGCTCAGGCAGTTCAGTTCACTTCCATGTAACTGTTAATATACTGAAAGTCCTTCAATTTACAAGAACTTTTGAGTCCACGATCCAGGAAATAGGTAGCTGAGTCTTCATTTCGATAATGCAGGCAGAGTCTGCCCAAGGCAGCAAATAGCATGATGGGTCATCAACATTCAGCAGCTCAGGAACTTAGTGAAGAAGGCCTAGAGGGGATATCGAACACAGGCAATACAAGGTAGCAGGCTCCACCAGCCACAAGCCCCAGTGATGTACACACCAGCAGTGTGGCAAAATCAGCCTTGAAGGTACCTCAAGGTTCTAGCTATAGGATCCACTGGTTGGCGTGTCCCACTGGTAGTGTATTTCATAAGTTGAGCCAGAGGACTAGGTACAGCAACCACATGCTGCTCCATTCATCAGAGGTTGATTATAGAAACAAATCTTGAGAAACTCGTGTGTAAGAAAGAACTTCATATCAAAAAACAATTGTACATTAAGAAAACATTCCAGTCCTTTCCTTGTTAGACTCACACAGCCATGCAGTGGTGCTCAATGCAGGAAGATCACAAGCCATTGGGTTGAAAGCCTTGTGGATCTAGTAGTGGTAGAATCATCTGAATGCTGGTGCGGTCTTCATGTGGTTCATTCAGCTACACGGCTCTGGCTGCAGCAGCGTAGTTCTATGTGGCTTGTCAGCAGGAACACCAAGCAGAGAGTCTCCTGCCTTCAGGGAAGAATATAGGAGTTCCCAGAATTCGCAGAAGGCAATGACCACACAGAGAACTCATTGGCTATGGCCTGACTGACAGGCTAGATTCTACCCCTTCATAAGTTGATAGGTTATATAACTGCCACAATATTTCTTATATGTTTTAGGTTTTTCCTTTTTTTTTTTTGGCATCATTGCCCTCTGGTGGTCATGGGAGTTACCCAGCACTCTCCTGAGAGCCACTGCTGGATTTGAACCGCCAAGCCTGCGGCCTGTAGTCCCGCACTCAACCACTTACGCCACTGGGGCTCAGCCCTAGGTTTTTTCTTATATTTAACAGTTATCTCATTTTATTCTGATAGTTTTTATTACCTTATAGTGTTTTTCATGCATTTCAAATGTTTTTTTTATTTTATCAAGGAAAAGGGATCATGAGTACTGTTGCCTCATTAAAGTTAGAATTTATCTGTATCAATTAAAAATTATTTTAAAAATATATTGGAGTGTTTGTGTGTGTGTATGTGAAAGACAGAGAGAGAATATGTAACTCCTTTTGAAAGAATTGAAACCTTTTGAAATTTTGTTGTGTTTTATGTGTAGATAAGTCATTTTTGGACTTCTATGTCTTTGGCATAATTTATCTATGTGTTTTTGCTATTATAATGTCTACTTT
Organism: Nesogale talazaci; assembly: GCA_004026705.1. Classification (NCBI taxonomy): domain Eukaryota; kingdom Metazoa; phylum Chordata; class Mammalia; order Afrosoricida; family Tenrecidae; genus Nesogale; species Nesogale talazaci. The sequence goes on along the minus strand of PVJH01032537.1, from coordinate 19,125 downwards.
TCATGAATTTTATTTCTAAAACATAAATAAGCCTCTTAAAACTTTCCAAGAACATACAAACATACAGGTACTACTTTAGGTATGAAAAATCAAAACTTGTTGCCTTCAAGTTGATTCCAACTCATCACAGACTTATTGGACTTAGAACTACGAGTTTCCAAGACTCTCAACCTTTTTTTATTTTTGGCTATAAATTTTTACTAAAGCACACTGTAAGGATGTTTTTCTGCTTAGCTGGCAGGTTTGAATTACCAGTCTTTTGGTTGGCAGGCACTTAGCACTATCTAGTATCTTCATATATTCTAATAATAATTGACAGATAATATTGATGGGTTTTAATTTAGATCGTACTATTGGACATACAGAGAACAGGATAAACAAACTTTCTGGTGTTTGAAAATGGTGTAGGGCCCATGCCAACATATTAAAATGATTTTTTAAAATGTTCAAATGATAGTGCATACTTTAATACAGTATATTTCATTATCTTTTCAATAGCTTTAGAATTGGATATCCGTATCCCAATAAAAAGAACCTAAACACTGACACACACCTTACATAAAAAGTAATTCAAAAGTATATCACAGATATACTGTAAATTATAAAGCTAAGACATTTAGGAAAAAATCCACATGATCTTTGATTTATTCACAAATCACAAGAATAGTCCATGAGAGGTAAAAGCATACATTTTAAAAGAAAATAAATCATTTAAACTTTACATAAATTAAAGATACTGTACATAATTAAATGTAAAACTTTAAAATGTTCTGATCTTTGAAATGTATGTATGAGAATGAAAAGACATAAAGTTAGAGTAGGGGAAATCTGCAAAAGGATGTACATCCTTATCTTAAAGAACTCTTAAGGAAGTAAATCAATTAAAATGGAAAAAATGCAGCTTAATTATTGTTGATGACCCAGAATTATACATGTGGGAAATGCTGAATTGTCAGTTTGTCACTTATATTTTCACAAATAAAAGTCTGAAAAAAATTAAGCAAAATGTAGAAAAGACTTTTCAGCAAAAAAGATGTCCTGATGGCAAATAAATATATCAAGATGCACAAAATTTGTCTTTGCAAAGCAAGACCCTGATGATAAACCATTTCACAGTATTTACAATGGCTAAATTTCCAAAGACAGTCAATACTGATTGCAGTTGAGGATGTGAAGCATCAAGAAATTATTGCTTGTGGGAAACATCAAGAAATCATTGCTTGTGGAAATGCAAAATGGTACAGCCACTTGGAATACAGTTTGCCAGGGTCTTGCAAAGTTTATTGTAATCTTGCTATATAAACCATGAACTGTTCTTTTAGGCATTTACCCTAAAAAAATAAGTTAAATTTTTATCCACACAAAAGCATGCCATGTGTATGTTCATAGCATTCCTAATAGCCCCAAACGGGAAATAACAAGTATTCTTTAGTAGGTGAATTGATACGCATTACTATACAATTCAGTAATAAGAAATTAAATCACACAGAAACAGATGAGCTCTCAAGTCCTTGATTCTGAGATGACAAAGACATAAAAATGGTCTAGAAAAAGGCTGAGGCTATGCCTGAACTGTGGCAGCTGCATGTCCAAAGACAAGGCCAGTAAGAAGTTGGTAATAAGAAACATAGTGGAAGACCACAGCCATCAGATACATTTGCCAAAGCAACTGTCCTCCACACATAAATGCTTCCTTAGCTGTATGTGAGGCAACATTATTGTGTGAGTTGTGCCATTCACAGCAAAGTGGTTAGGAACCAGATCATTTGAAATCTAAAAGGACCACCCACCCACCACATTTTAGCCCTAAAACCTCCTCCAAAGTCTGTCTAAAGATTAGAAGCTGGAGAAAAACAAACTTGAAAGGGAAAAAAGGGAAATTGTTCTTACAAACAAAAAACATAGGTGAATCTTAAGTGGCTAATGTTGAGTGAAAGAAGCCCATCTTAAAAGGTGACATAATATGTAGTTCCAGTTTGTAGAAAATGAGGGAAAAAAGCAAAATTGCCAAGATGATAAACAGATGGGTGTAATTTTTAACCATCCCTTCAGGTAGATTATTGAGTAGCTGAAGCACAGGATCTTTTTTTAGGCCAATGAAATTATTCTCCATCGTATTTTAACACTGACTACAGTGCATTTGTCAAAAGGCTTGTCAAAACCTTTTGAACTCCATAGTATAGAGTGACCCTTGCTGTATGCAAATTTAAAAAAAAATCACCTACGAGATTAAATGACCTCAGAATTGAATGTAGAGCCACAAATGAAGCTATTAAAATTTATATGAAATGATCTCAATTATGTGGAAGGGGGAGATACTGACTTTAAGTACAAGTAAGTACAACATGTTCGACAAAAGGACTAAGGACTAAAAAGGAACTACATAAAAAACACTACTGTAAGTAGTAAAAGTACTTCTCATCAGGTATGGACTACCAATTCTGAAAATACTATAAATGTGTATTGGAATTTAAGTAAGTAATTAGTAACATTTGGTGAATCCTGGTTTCTCGCTCCTATAATGGAAGTTTACAGAAAAGCAAGAAGAGGTGCAGAATAATCCATGTGGTAATGGAGTTGAAGATATTGATATAATTTATGTCACTTATTATAGGTAAAGATCGTTATTAGGTTCCAAAGATATGGAACCTCTTTGTGGCAGATGATTTGTCCTTTTTAGCCTAATTCTGAGGACCAAACATGAGATCATTAAGCAGCTATTTAACTAAAAGGGATTCCCTGAGAGCCTAATGATTAAGCCTGAGGAGTTGAGATCAATAGAAGCCTTCAAAGGTAGAGATTCACTGGTTTCCAGAGTTGTGGAGAATGAGCATTCTTAAGTCAGAGGAAGTGTGTGCTGCAAGAAGCAATCCACTTCTCCAGTCCTTTTGTAGATTGTAGGTGTTATGGAATTACTTTGGAAATGTATTAGAAGGAACGGGTACACAGTACTCTGCAGGACCAAGAGAAATAGCAGAAGCCAGAATCTGCTGAACAGCAAAGTGGCAGAGTAGTAGCCTAAGAAGTGTAAAGTGTTCTGCTGAGAACTAGAGGCCCAGAGGCTTTAGCAGAAACCCTCCTTGAGGATTGCCTTCCATCCAAATGTGCAAAGGGCTCAAGCCAGAGAGGTATAGGGAGACTTTCTGCCTACAGAAAGAACAAGCAAGCTTAGTTGAGTCTGGACTTTACCTGGCAGTGTGAACCATGCATCTAAACCGGACATACCTGTTGACCTCTAAGAAGGTCCACTCTGGAATATGAATAAATATTGAATATTGATTATTGTGATACTATTATTTAAGAGTTAACATTGATATTATGCTAATATTTTGCAAACATCTGGGATGTTCTGGATTGCTTTAAAGCAATTCTTTTGGAGATTACTCTTTGTGAACAACCTGTGTGCGCACAACAGTAATAAAATTGTATTGTTTAAATAGCCCATGAATATACTGCAGATGGGTATAGAAATAATTTTGTGTCTAAATAGGTTATTATACATATACATTTTCATGTTCTGTTAGCTGAGAGTTCTTAGCTGATATTCTAGTTACAAAAGTGTACCTAGCACTCAGGTATAGATTTTGATAAAAGGCACTAGAGTTCCTTGGAGAAATAATAAATTCTAATAGTAAGGCAGAGTTTACAAAATGATTCTAGAGTATGCCATAGTGTCACAAAGTAAGGAAGTGATTAAAGAGAAAACAAACTCAAGCACAATAGTAGATTATGCTAGAGTGAGATTGTAGGGAACTCAAGGAAGGACCCTTGATGGCCAAAACTGGAGTGAAGTGAGCAGTAAATTAACATATAATTGGTTATAACCCAGAGTACAAAATGAATTTTTATGAGACAATTCTGATATAAAGAAATGACTGAGAATAGACAATTCTATACAGAAGAAATTAAAATATTATAGACACTACATCTCCAAATCGAGAAGCATAACTATATCTACACATAGAGAATTTTTTTTCAAAATAATGCAGTTTGGAAAGAGAAAAAGAAAGACATTTTCAGGGGAAAAATTCAACTGACATCTCTTTGGTCAAGGTTAACATCAAGAGTGCTTAGGTCATGCTGGTACCACTTCTACAGTCAAGGTTAACATCAAGAGTGCTTAGGTCATGCTGGTAACACCTCTACAGTCAAGGTTAACATCAAGAGTGCTTAGGTCATGCTGGTAACATGTGCCCTGTTGCTCTACTGAGGATACACCATATCTTCTCAGGTGTTCCCTCTCAAACGCTCATAGCCAGACAAAACCAATTTTCAGTCTTTTTACTACATAACTAGCTACCACTAGAAACTGTCAGGCATAAGACTAAGGGAAAATCTGAAAAATTTCCAATTCAAGAAAGCTTAAGGATGAATGTTTACTAAATGCAATAGAATCCAGGAACCAGCAACAGGACTTTAGATCATAACCAAGAACGACTTGTGGACCTGTCCAGTAAGTGTTCTACTAACTTCATGGACCACAGTTCAGGCCTGCTTGCTACTCTGGTAGAAAGGTGAAGTGATCTGTTTCAGGAAAGATTTATAGCTTCAGAAAATTCTACAGGAATCTACTTGATGGCAACAGGTTAGGGTTAAGGAAGTCTTAAGCCAGAACTTTATTTTAAAATCAATATTGGTTATTTTATCAATATTGGTTGACTAGTTGTGAGAAACTTACCATGCTACAAGTTATTAGTACCGTGGCTAATTGTTTGATGTACGTAAGAATGTTACTGTCTTGGTAACTTTCCTATAACCTCAAAATATTTGAAAATTCTACATGTAAAAAGTAAGTACTAGCGGCGGCTCTCAGGAGCGGCACGACCACCAGAGGCAGTGATGCGCGCACACGCACACACACACACACACACACACACAAAAGTAAGTAAACCCAATAGTATTTGTGTTATAGACAACATTAATTGAGAAATATCTTAGTGATACCTGAAGAAGAAAACTGAGAAGGAATTCATAAAAGTACACTTTGACTTTCACTAAAAATTCCTTGTGGTAAAAGGAGCCCTGTTGGCAAAATGATTAAGCACTGGATTGCTATCCAAAAGATTGGCAGTTTAAATCCATTATGACTTTGCAAGACTAAGGTGTGCCAGTTGGTTTCCATAAAGATTTACAGACTTGGGAATAGTACTGGATACTTATACACTGCCATTATTAGTATTACTGAGTCAGAATCAGCTCAGTGGCAATAGGTTAGATAATGGCAGACCTTGAAATAAGTAAAAAAATGAGACTACCAAATGTAAAAAATTACTCTCTCATGTTTGAATGGTTTCTGGTTCATTACCAAATTGAATTTTATTAATTAAAATTAATTAAAATTTCATTCCACCTTGGGGAATGAAAGAAACCGATGCATGTAACAATTACAGATACTATTAGGAACTCTGCTAATTATACAGTAGTGTATTTCAACCAATTCAGCTTCAATAAACCACAATATTGTTATTTCTTAAACTTCCTTGTTGTTAAATGTAGCTAAACTGGGTGCTAAATTCTACTTTTCTTCAGTCTTTTGTTTACCATCTTTTGTTCCTAGTTGAAAGGATGCAAAGAAGATTAGAATTCTTAATTTAGTTGACATAGACTAGAGAAAGGCCTAATGTGAGTGTGCACATTCACATACAGGATCTTTAAAAGGGGAAATAGAATTAAAGGATGATGATATTATTCCAAGAATTTGTGGAAGCCCCATCATATATGTGAGTTTTTCTGACTGACATTTATTTCCTAACAACCCTATCTCTGTGGCAGGTTCTAGGTAATTTTGGAGTGTGTTTCAGAACTTAAGGTTGGGGTGATAGGAAAACTGCAGGTATTAGTCATGTTCTGAATAATAAGTTTCATCTAAATAACACTGACCTAGCATAAGTAAGAATCTTTAAAAAAAATTAAATCGATCGGCATATATTTAACATATTATATGTGCTAATCATTCATTCATATTTAGAAGAGTTGTATAATCCATTTCAGACATTTTCTCCATTGTACACATTGTTAATTATTTCCCTCCATCCCCCCAGCCCCTAGGTAATTAATAATCCAGTTATTGTCTCTGCAGATTTACCTTTCCAGGATTTGATATAAAAAAATAAAACAAAAGCAAGAAACAACTCAATAAATTTCAAAACAAAAAAAAAAACTTCAGTGGAAACAAATGCAGAAAGTATTAAAAACAGAAACGGGGATGGGAAAAATGAGCGGATACCAGGAATGTACAAAAATGCTTGACATAATGGATGTATATGTGGATTGTGAGGAGAGTTGTATGAGCCCCAATAAAATGATTTTTAAAAAAAACAAAATTAAAAGATCAAATAATGCTGCACTTGAATTTAACTATATCTGCTATAATTGACTTTATAATGCTCTCTGTCTGATAGCAGTGCTATTCACATTTTTGGACTGTGTTCAGATAAGATTCACTTGAGGCTTAATCTAAGTGGGGATCCTGCCAATGAATTTTTCATCCATAATCTTCGACAAACTGGATGTTTGGAATTTAAGATGTGACTGCTATTAAAACTCAATTTAGGAACTAGAATGTTTTGCTTACCTCCAAAATGGTAGCGATATCTATCCGAAAATGAATGTTTCTAGTAGGAGAATTCAACTTAACTGTGCATTTTATATGCTACAGGTGGAGTACTTAATCTTCTTTTAATCTCATGCAGTTCAATAAACATATTTTGAATGTCTCATGGTAAGCCTTACTCGAGGAATGAAAAACTACAGCATTGGGCTAAAGAAATGTTCTTTGCAGTGTATTACCACCACTTTAAGATTTGAAATCTATATTTTTAATGCATTTTTAGAGTCCGTTGGTTAATAACTGGTAGAGCAAATACTTTAGCCATACTAGAATGACCCCCTGAGGCTTCTGCAGTAAATTGTGATTGCTGTGACCGTATTAAAAAAATCTCCTTTTATTGCTGTTCTTCTAGCTAATTATGCAAGAGTGTTTTCTCCAGGTCTATTTTCTTATATCTTTTCAATTCTGTTTTCATATTTCATTATAACCATTAGAAAACATAAAAATTTGCATTTCTGGCAAAATTTTCCCCGGTCTTCTTATGCGTGCATGTAGGTAGTAAATACAAAATTCTAGACAGGCAAGTTTTAAGACAGGCAATTTTTGTTTGTTTGGTTTTGGGACATCACTGGCCTCTGGTGGTGGGAGTAGGAGGCGCAGCCTTTGCTCCTGTGGAGCCGCTGCTGGAATTGAACCTCCATCCCAGTGGGTCTCAGTCCCGCACACAAACACTATGCCACTGGGCTCAGCCGTCTCCTTCAGTTTTTTTTTTTTTTTAAGGCATCACTGCCCTCAGGTGGTGGGAGTAGGAGGCCCAGCCTTTGCTCCTGGGAGCTGGAATTGAACTTCCATCCCAGTGGGCCACAGTCCCGTGCACAACCACTACGCCACCGGGGCTCAGCCCCATCTCCTTCAGTTTTAAAAACCTTTTATTTTTCGAGATTTATTTATTTTGCTTAATACATTCATAGTTATAATATTTTAAAATACAAAATAAATACTATATATAACATCCCCTCATGTGTCTAAATCTCGGCCACCCATTTTGTCTTTCTTAGAGACAACCAATTTTACTAACTGCATATGTGTCTTTCCAAAAACTTTCTAAATTAATATGCATCAAATGCAGATATTCTTCCCCTTTTCATTTTCATGTAATACCCCAGAGAAGATCATTTTATTCAACATAGGTCACTTTATTCAGTCATAGATCATTTCATTCAACATAATTTACATTGTCAGCAATATGAAAGTATCTCTGTAATTTCACCTCCAGTTCTGAAATTATTCATAGTTAAAATCAACAATTTCAACAGTTCTTTCTTTTTCATAATTATCACTACTGCCCTATCAGATGAGACCTCTCAAAAAAACATGATATATGTTGATAGGCGATTCTTTCAGAATTCTTGCAGATAGCATAACTTTTTTAATGTTTAAGAAAGTCAAAGAACCCCCCCCAAAAAAAGAAAGTCAAAGATTATCTTTATTTTTTCATATTTTATTTTGAAGTGTAAGTTTCTATGAATTGAATTATTTTATGTTTGTACTTTTATTATCTATGATCTTAGGATAATATCTATTAGAACTTTATCTTTAAGAACCAAGACTGCAAAGGGAAAATAGTTTATTTAATATGACTCACACCTTACCAATACAGTTGACAAGTAAGGAACGTAATTTTACTGATCTTAAGTTACAACCAGAATCTTCATCTTTTGATTTTTTTTCTCTTCTCAAAGAAAGCTGAACATGAAGAGAGAAGAGTTCAAGATGTTAGGCATTGTCCAACGGACTGAGGGAATGCAGAGATTAATAAGTAGTTGTCTCTACAGACTTTCCTCTAGTGCATGATCTGGAGAATGTAAAAAAAAAAAAAAGGACAAAGAAGAACATATTGGACAGACCTTTGGAAATTAGTATATCTACTCAGATAAATGACTTAAAGTAAGTGAAAGAGATCAAATAAGTCATCCAGACAACACGAGAATTTTATAGAAACAATAGAACAACTACATTAAGTTTATTTTTTTTAAGTTTTTTAAAGTTTATCAATTAAGATAATTGATATGAGCAAGTGATTTCAATATAGAATTGAGCATCCCACTTAGAAAATGAATATCATATATGCTCAAGTATAAGCCGACCCGAATAACTGCCAAAGCACCTAATTTAACACCAAACTGCATTAAAAATGTGTTGAATTTGAAAAAGTCAGCTTATACTCGAGTAGCGTATAAGAGAAGTAAATAACGATCTTTGCAATAGTTATGGTGGCAACATAAGGACATTATCATTTTAAGATCTCCACATCAAGATTCTGTTCTTTGTCAAAATTAGTCCTTAAAAAAATACTTCACAAGTAGTAGTAATTTATACATGGTCCTTGCTGTATTTACCATCATGTCAACCACAAAGCAAAGTAGAGTGCTCCATTGAATTTTCAGGGCTGTTACTTCTCAGAAACAGATGGTCAGAACTGTCTTCTTCCAAGGTTTGTGTGGGTCTGTTCAGCCTTTAAACTGCTAGTCAAGAGCTTAATCTTTTTGCCACTTTATGGGACACCTTTATATGTAAAAAATGTATCAATCCACTACCATTGAGTTGATTTCTACTCAGTTTGACAACATGTAGGGTTTCATCTTATACCCACACACTAGCTGCTGGGTTTGAATCATGATATTTGCAATTTGCAGCTTAATCTTTAACCCACTATACAAACATGGCTCCTTTCTGTACGTAATACTCACTTTTAAAGATGCTAAGCACAAGATGTTTAAAACATTTGTTAATACTAATTACTTTTCCTCATCTTATGAAATTCATGCAAAGAAGTAGTCCTTTTACAAACACAGCTGGTCCATTGACCATATAATTAAGATCCTATTGTATACGAAAACTTCTAAATTGATCATAATCTTAGAAATGAGCATAATTTACAGTGAAAGTATTTCACAGTGACATGTGTAAATCATTACTGAATTATTAGTATTACCCTTTTCTTGAATCTACTAAGATAATTTACATACTTTAAGAACGTGAATAGACATACTTTTTTTTTTGACAAAAGTATGTATTTGTGTAACCACAATCCTATTTTTGAAATTTATTGTCTCCTTTGAAAGTTTTCTCAATTTGTAGTGAATTCTACCCCAATATCCAAATGACCACCCACCTCAATATCCCAGGTAACCAGTGGTTTTTCTATGGTTTATCTCATTCTGGTATTTCTGATCAACTGGATCGAACAATATGCTCATTTTCAGAACAGTGTTTTTTTTTTTTAAAGCCATAGACTCAGAAGCATTCTCCATGCTGATATTGTATGACAATAATTTTACTACTAAATAAGTGCCACATTTTGTTCATTTCTAGGATTCTAGTTTTTTAAACTTTTTGTTGGGTGAGGGTCTGCTCGTATGAGTAAATCACTTATGGGCATTATACAGGGAGTATATTATTTATTGTGGCTCTTCTATCCAAAGTCTTTTAATGTCCTTTCCCTGCATGGGTCTGGGAAGTGAAACAACCTTTCCCTGCATAGGTCTGGGAAGGAGAAAGGAGGGTGAGGGAGAGCAATCGGAAAGATACCGATAGGATTTATGTGTGAGTAATTATGAATGGGTTTTTCTAGACTGTGGTCATCCTTCTCTGCATAAAATGAACCCCCTGAGATGCAGGAGCTTCATTATCAAGATCCAGGAGTGTAGTGTGTACACTGGACTCAGAATCCTTTAGTATCGAACCTCCTGGATTCCTAAGACAGCTGTACATTCAGAGGAGCAACAGCAGAGCTAGGAGCCAGCACTTGAAACAGATGTTAGAGCAAGTAAAGCTGAGAGCTTTTGTGCATGAGTCTGGCTTACAGAATGGGGTTCCTCTGAGCACTGAGGTTAGGAAGTTGGGATAAAAAAAATAAAGTTAGGTTTGCTGACCCAATGGAGTGTAGTGCCTTTGTGCTATGGCTTTCTGGAGTAGGTTGACCCTGAGTGCTTCATTCAGCAGGTTGGACTTCCTAATCCAAGGATACTAGTGCTAAATGCCTTTGGGTTGAGGCTTATGACAGAGTGGTATGCCTTTTGGGCGTTTGTTAGCTGACTTGACAGAACTTTGTAACATGTCCTGATAAACAATTCTACCTTGAAATTCTCACTATTAATACAGTTTATTAACTAATCTTTTAATCATGAATTTTGTTTGTGAAATTCTCACTATTAATACAGTTTATTAACTAATAAATCTTTTAATCATGGATTTTGTTTGTGAATTCTATGTAGCCATTGCAATGGCTATTAGAACCCCATTAGAGAACATTAATTAAGACTACACAGATTTCTTTGTGCAAGTTTTTTTTAATGCACGTATTTGCATTTATCTTCAGTAAGTGGTTTGGAATGGAACTACTGGTTTAATTTTATAATTGTGAGATATATTTAAATATTATACCATTAAATATTGTAATGGATAGGTAAGTCTTTTAGCATACAGATTTCTCTAGAAATTACCAGTGGAATTTCTAACCTATTTATATTAGATTACTAATATAATAATCTGTTCTGTAGCAAATAACCTCATAGTTTATTAGCTTATAAGAGCACTCTCAGTTTTTCTGTAGGTCAGGAACGTGGGAGAGGTTTAATTGGGTGTCTTATAACATTGTAATTAAGTTGTTTGCCAAACTAGAATTATCTTAATGAGCCCTGGTGGCATTATGATTAAATACTTTGACAAATTGAAAAGTTGGTCTTTAAAACTAACTGAAAAGTTGGGAGTTAAAGGCCACTTAACAATTCCACATAAGCAAGACATGATAGCCAGCTTCCATAAAGATTACCTCTAAGAAGACTTTTTGGACAAGTTCTATTATATCTTGTCGGGCACTATGGATAGGAATTCATAGCACCAGCAACAGTCATCCTCAGAGTTGGCTTCCAGCAGTCATCCTTCATTCCTTGTATCATTCCATGTGTTGTTTAAGTATTTTTATTACATGGTAACGGATTTCTCAAAGATCTAGTTAGTTCCCCCCCAACCATCATGGTCCAAACTCTACCTTACAAATCCAGATGGACTGGAGAAGGTACACTGATAGAGAGGGGAGCTGGAGATATGGGAAAACCAAGATGGATGAGCCCCTTCGGGCCAGTGGTTAGATTGGAACTACTGGATGGGTGGAGAGAAGGTGAGGTAGAGAGACGGAACCAACTGCAAGAATCTACACTTAACCTCTTATCTGGAGGATGGGCATCAAAGGAGTGGGTTGAGGGAGGTGTCGGGTAGTGTAAGATATGACAGAATAATAATAATTTATAAAGTATTGAGGGTTGATGGGGAAGGGAGAGCAGGGGAAGAGGGTAAAGGATGGAAAAGCTGATACCAAGGGCTCAAGGAACAAGGCGGACGATTAGAGAATGATGACAACAGCAGACGTGCGAAGATGCTTGGCACAGTATGTTTATTTATGTATTGTGAAAAACGATATACGATCTCCTACTAAAATGGTTTTTAATTAAAAAAAATAAAAAGAATGAATCCAGGTGCCCCCTCTAAAACAAACAAAAAATTAAATAAAAAGAATGGATTAATAATAAAAAAAAAATCTAGTTAGTTATCCAAGAGAGAAAGACAGCTATACAGTACTGTCCACATCTCAAGTCACACATGCTCAATCTCTGCTTCCTTATTAGATGTGTTAGATAAGAGTCATTAAATTCATCATTGTCCAGTGGGGATTACATAGGCTGAGTCTCAGGGATTATAAAATAAAACTGGGCAAAACTTTAAAAATTTATGCATACGTTTATCTATATTACTTATTCTTTATCAAAGAAAAAGAATATGTGGCTTTTTAAACTTAAAGACATCAATTCCTCATAGTTCTAAATCTAAGATTAATTGAAGGGCAATAAAGTGCTCAGTATACACATCTGTATAAAATTTTATGACAAGTATATTTTATATGTGAGTCAAAGTTGATTCAGTGGCAGTGAGCTAAAGCTTTTTGCTTTTACTGTATAGGCAGTGTTTTCTGTAATTTTGGGGTATACTAAATTATACTTGATCTCTGAACATATCAATCTGTTGACCTTATATATATCTTTAATGGGAAAATATTACTATTTTACATTGAGTTGTAGAATTTTGTTTGATGCTCTCTTAAGATCTTATAGAACAAGACTTCTACCATATTCAGAAATGAGTTTTTAAAACTATTTTACTCTTATTATGAAAGGTTCTGTTTTAAAATGGTTGATAAGATCTCTAGCTATAGAGAGAGCTTCACACATTTCATTTTCTTCTTTTATAATCAGTGGTCCTGTGGCTTGAAATCATGGGCAATTATAGTTGTAGACCTCAATCTGTGGTACATATCATGTACTTTATTTTGTAATGTTGTGACTTCTGCCTGGTGCTTGGGAGCACTTCCAACATGACTTTGTGTAGGTCCTCTAGTATTACTCAATATTTTCAATGTTGTACTACTGAATAGTGAAAAATAGTGAGAAGTCTGAAAAGAACCCATTTTACTGGGTGGTGAGGTTACCTTATTCTGGACTACTGATCAATTATAATACCCCAGATTCCTGTGTTCATTGAGCGATAACAGTCCTTTCAAACTTTTCCAAATTTCTTTTTTATCTTCAACATCTTACAGCTTTCTTTTATTCAGTCTTTTAGAAAATGTTTTTATTTGAAGTAGAATTGTGGGAACAACGTTGAGATGAGTGTCTGTCACTTAATGGTTGTTTTAGAGCATTTTGGAAAATTATGTGGACTGGCTAAGGATATTTAATAACTTAAAATTAAGTACATTTTATAAATATCATTTTAACATTTATGAAAATAAGGTATTGCATATCTACTTGATAATTGCATGTACAGCTTCACTGTTCTGTCCAGATTGCTTCAGATCAGATAATGTTTATATTAATATTTACATGAGTTTTAGAGCTGGTTGAATTGAGAGAATGACTGATTTTGTGTGTAACATTTTCCATATGGACTTATTTTTCACTTGAAAAGCCAGAATAATCTAGTTTAGATACATTAAGCTTGAACATGGCATTATCATTAAGTAATGGTAGAGATTTAATTAGAAGAATGCCAGGCTGTATTATAAATCAAACATCAAAAGATGTTATTTTGAGAGATCAAGTATAATATATACATGACTTATAATAGTGTACCCCCATATTATAGAAAACACTGCCAATAAGATTTTGAAATATTTCAAAATAAAACCATTAAGAAGAACCTTATTTATTTTAATCTCATCAACTGTTTCACCTTCATAATCAATAGAATTTTAGGCATATGTATAGAACTCCTAGGAGTGAAAATTGAGTCGATGGCATGCAACTACATATTAACATAAACATTATTATTCTCATATGTATTAATTTTATAATCTAATTTTATTTCTCAAGTACTTACTAATGACAATTTACCTATCAGTATGTAAACCTGTGAAATCATATGGCATTATACTTTTCACATTTATAAAATGTTCCTATGATTTCAAAAATATTAAATACCAACGATGGTGTATATTGTCTAAGCAGTACCTTACTGGTTAATTTTAGGAATTTCTGAATAAAAGTTGGTTTTCCTTGAGATCCAAACTTTATGATACAATTTAATGTAGATTTCATGAGTATTGATTTTTAAAATATTCTTCCAAAACAAATAAAAGACGCTATTAACAAATAAATGACAGTATTAATAAAATATAGTATAAATGGCTATCTTGTTATACTGACTTGGCCACTGAGGAAGAGAGAGCTCCAAAAAGTTAATGGATAAGTGGAATTTTATTCAGAAGTTTTTGATCATCCATCCTCCTCTCTTCTAAAAAATCACAATATCCAGATTTACCATTTGGGTCAGTTATATGAGGACAACAGCTATTAAAATATTTTTGTTTTTCATCTGGTCCCCTTAGCTTAGATATTGTGATCTTGTTGATTATTGGGAATCTTAGTGGTGTCTTATAGTCTAAAATTTTATTTGAATAGACATTTGTAATCACTGTTAAAGAACATGTCACAGGTTGTGATTCTTACTGATTTAGTAAATCTCAATCTTAGAATTCTTAATCTTTTTTTTTATAATTATGCAGGTAAAACTTAATTTCATATAATTGGTCAAGAGTTTTCTGCACCCAAATTTGATCTCTAATTTTATTTCCATTTCTTTAACTATGTTTCTTTGAGAACTTTTCAAAATAAACCATTCTTTCTGATAACTTTTTAAAATTTACTATACTCTTTTATTTATTTATTTTCTTTATTATTTTCTCATAACTTTAAAAGAAGTAATATTTATAAACATACTCATATTTAAAATAGAAATGAACTGACTAAGATAATTGATCCATACCACTGCCATTGAATCGATTTCAATTCATGGTGACCCTAAATAACAGAATAAAAGTTCTCTATAGTGGGTTTCTAATACTAAATCTTAAAGAAGTAGATTGCCTCATTTTTCACCTACTGGTGTGCTTGAACACTTTCTGTAAGCAGTCTAATGTTTGATCACTACCTTCTAGTGTTCCTTAGCTAAAATAATATGAAAGAATAAGATGAGAAGATGAACCTTTCTATATTGATCTGATTTCATCAGGAACAAAGAGCCTGTCAAGCTAGCTGTTGGTAGAAATGACCAAGTTCATCCATTTGAACACATAATAAATGGATTTTTTAAAAAGCCTTTGGCTTTCAACTGTACAATTCAGATAGCAACACTAGGGAAAGGCAAGAAATCTACACCTAAATCCATCCTTATTCGAGCAGCTGGTTTCTGCACAAACAGAATGTCATTGCTGCTAGTATATGGCAGTTGGTTTCAGTCTGTCATCCAGCAAGTGGCTTTAAAATCCAAAGAACCTCATATTTGTTTGATAAGAGATCTTTCAAATTGCTGGGTCCCCAAAGTGGAAACTGGTAAAACAAAAGTGAGAACACTGGGATGAATTCTGAAGTAAAAGTTCTGGTGCCTGGAGTTTGTGGTCATCGTGCAGCTTCCAAGGCCGAAAAGCCACAACTGAGGGATTACAGATCAAAAAGAAACTGGGGGAAATGAGGTTAGCATTGGAGAATACTTGGGAGCAATGGATATAGATTCTATAAAGGGAAAAGATGAACTTCCACAAATAGCTTTCCAATTCTTCTAGCGCAAGGTTTAGAAAATAGCGATTTTGAAATGTTAAATAAAGCACTTCAAACTAAGAATGTAAACCTAATAAAGAAGACTGTTAGGATGCCCTTGCATACTGTCATTTCATTGTTGCAAGAGCTAACAAAGAGATTGCAAGGACATCCCAATAGTGCTGTTGTAATGGTTCAGTGGCTAAAGTGTATGGTACTCCATGCATCCTACCTATCCACTTTGCCTGACTTGGTCTCTGAGCTGAGGACACTACCAGTTACTAGACAGCAAAGTCTAAACTTTTCAGACACTCTCCCATCTTCATAGAAAACGTATCCTCATTGTACAAGTTACAGCATCAGAAAAATTAAAAGGAATGTCTTTTCCTGAACAGAAGGCAAAATTGGTATATGAAGAAGAATCTCTGGAAGAGGAGTCTGATGATGAAATACCAGAAAAAGTCTGATGACAACTGGGATGAACATGAGGAAGAGAAAGAAAACGAGAAAGATGAAAACGTTGAGGATTAGAATGAAGAGGAAGTGAAACATAGTGAAGAGGACACGGTGAGGACAGAGATGGGGCCACTGAGATGGAAATGACTTAGATGAAGACTGATTTAGATCCCGACAATGAAAGCAAAGAAGAATGAAGTATGGAAACAGCCCCTCGAACGGCGTGAGCCCCGACCCACCTTTCCCTGCACTGCCATGCACTCATGGGGAGGGTGTTTTTGTGATAGGACAATTGCACATTTTCAAATCCACCTGGGTGGTTCCCATGCCCAGCTCAGTGTCCTGTGCATCCGAGACTTAGCTGTGTAAATAGAGCGTTTTACTCAAATGTTTATAATAAACAACACAGCAAAGAGAAAAGAATGAAATGAGAAAGGATTAACTTTTACTTTGATTGATAATTCTATAGAAGTTATTAAAAGTTACTGAGCAAATTTTGATGTTCAGAGAAAACGGATTTTACTGAAAAATCAGGATATTTAATCTTGGTTTTCAACAGGAACCATAATCGAAGGAGATTGATATATGCTGTTTGGAGCTTTTTAGGAGTAAGTCAGCCAGTACATATTTAAATCAATCTTAGGACCTTTCCTAATAAAAATGTATTATTTTGTGATTCTATTATTCCTAACCTTCCTCTCACTATTTTTGTCATACATATCTACTTAATGGAGTATTAATTTGTTTTGTATCTGAATAATTTTAATGTTGTAAGCAGGGATTCCTGTATATGACCATAAGAATTTAGGGGTGGAAAGAGAAATCTACTATTTCAGTAATTTCATATTACTTTTTTTAAAAATGACCAGATAAAATTTAGCATTTAACCAAATAGAAAATTAGAATGTAAAAAGATTAACTATAAAATCTGTTGTTCTACAGGTACTGTGAGAATAGAGATGTTTCGAAATATGCAGAATGCAGAAATTATCAGAAAAATGACGGAAGAATTTGATGAGGTATAGTATTATGTTTATACACATTTCCAATTATACTTTGAAATTATGAATATTTTAAATTTTGACTTAGAGCTGAGTATAAAAGAAAGAATAGTATTGTTGATAGGAAAATTCATGCTACTAGTTCTAAAATTTATAGTAATTGTAAATTTTGTTACATAGCATGGAGAGTTAGTATTGAATAACTAATAGCATATAATGTTGAGTTATTCAAGGTAGAAAATTATTCTTGATATTCATTCTTGAAGACCTCATATACCCAATTCATAGATGTACCTTGAACAGTTTAATTATCTGTAGTACGTGTGTACCACAAAACAAAAGAAAACTTGAAGAAGCTATTCAGAATTTAAAAGCCTAAGTTAGAGGGACATATTAGGCTTCAGGAAATTTCTGTTTTCTTTGATTCCATTTTCTATGAACTTTTTAAAGCCTCCTTATATTTATAGAGGTGGTGAGATTGCATCGTCATATTTAGTGGAGAAAACCAGTTTAAATGTATCTGTTCCAGAAGTTCTCAAAATTATGTGAGGTCCTCCTCTTTATTATTTAAGTATAACCCTTTAGCTCCTAGTTGCGGTACTTGGCTTGCAACCATTTGAATTCCCATTTACATTATATATTTTCTTTTACTTGCCTTCTAGAATTAATCACTGTTAGGCAACAGATTGTGTAAGACACGAAATAACAATAATAGTATATAATGGAATAAGGATTCATGAGGGTGTTGGTGAGAGGGGAAAAAGAGCTGATACTAATGGCTTAAGTAGAAAATGTTTTAGAAAGATTGGTGGCAACCTGTATAATAAGTGTGCTTAATACAATTATAAGATTTAAAGGAGCCCCTCAATAAAATGATTAATTAAAAAAACAATCACGCTTTCATATCTATTTGTTGAAATGTTCTCTTGATTGTAATTGCTAAAATACTTTCGCACTTTCAATTTTTGTATTGCATTATGGTGAATCCATTGTGTCATTTTTAGGCTACCACCAGTTTTAGCATTCTGTTTTATTTTTAGCCTTTTTATATTATACAGAGTTTTTGTTTTTGTTTTGTTTTTTTTTTTGCTTTAAACCCTAACCTCAGGCTGAGCCCCAGTGGCGTAGTGGTTGTGCGCGGGACTGCGGCCCACTGGGACGGAGGTTCAATTCCAGCAGTGGGGCTGGTCCTCCTACTCCCACCACCGGAGAGCAGTGATTGCCCCCCCTCCCCCCCCCAAAAAAAAAAACCCCTAACCTCAAAAATTTATTTGTTCTGAATCCACTTGGTCCACTCTTGTTTTGGAAATATGAGAGTTCAGGATTATTATTATTATTTAATTGAAAGATATAGTTCAAGTAGATGATAAAAAAAGATCAACATCCAAAAGTACCAAGCAAAAGACCATTCTGGTCAGGTATTTCCCTCCTTTTGTAGCATTATAAAATCTTTTTTATGTGCAACTATATAGAAACAATTTTTAAGTGATTTTCACACTATTTTGATCCCATTCCTTGTAAGTTAGGAATTTTACCTTATGTTCCAATGTATATGTCCCCCAATCACTGGACCTCAAGCCTACAATTCCTGAAGCTCTGAAATTCAGATTTTGTAATTGTAGGAAAATTTGGTATTAGCATGAAACTATTTAAACTTTTTATTTAGCCCAATAAGTATAAATATTCATTTATATTGCTTTTCAGCTACCAAGAGGCTTCTAAATGTTTGTGGAAATTTTCCATTTTTTTAAAATCATTTTATTGGGGGTTCTTACAACTCTTGTAGCAATCCATGCATCCATTGTGTCAAGCACATTTGTACATAGGTTGCCGTCATCTTTTTCTAAGTGTTTTCTTTCTACTTGAGCCTATGGTAACAGCCCCTCAATGTTTCCTCCCTTCCTCATGAACTCTTGATCCTTTATAAGTTGTTATTTTCATGCTATATACTGCTGTCTCCTTTCTCCCA
>PVJH01032536.1:0-22458 GCA_004026705.1 Nesogale talazaci | reverse complement strand
CAGTAATTAACAACCCTACAGATTTCACACTAAATGTTTTATATACTTATGTCAGTTCACATTATTTTAAATTATATTGTTTTAGTTCATTACAAAACAAAAACAGTAGCAAAAACAAAATTCTACTATGATGCCACTTGTCAAATTCAAACAACTTTTATTATAGATGACAATGAAAATTTGCAATAGTTATCTTGAAAGTTGAATGCAATATGAAGTATACAAGAACTTGTTTGGAAAATGTTTAAAAATCTGTAGCATAGGGCTGAGCCCTGGTGGCATAAGTGGTTGAGTGCGGGACTGCGGCCTGCAGGCTTGGAGGTTCAAATCCAGCGGCGGCTCTCAGGAGCAGCGCTGGGTAGCACCCACAACCACCAGAGGGCAGTGATACCCTACCCCCCCCCCCCACCCCGCCCCAATCTGTAGCATAAAGTCCTGGTTTAAATAGTATTGAGTTTAAACAAACAACAAAACTTTGGTTCAGTTTCTTTGAAGGAGAAATGATCAAAATGAGGCAAAATAGCCTTGCTAACATAAATAAAGCAATTGGGTTTTGAACAACAGCTTTTTAACATCACGAAAGTAAATAGATCTTACGCTCCAACAGTTCTTTTCAGTCCATAATGCTTTATGTAAACTTGTTCCCAATCCTTGATGTAGTGTCCTAAGAAGCCAGGAGTCGCAGCAACAGCAGAATAGTATAGTAGTTTTGTTATTTCCAGATTCTATAAAATCCCAAGGCTATTGCGAGGCAAGTAAATACTGAGGCTGTGGACAAAAGAAGCTACATTACCAGTCGTGTATTTGTGATGATTTTGAATAGATAAAAAGAAAAATGTCATTTTCAATCTTAAAACAAGAGCAAAATAGGGAAAATCTGACCAGTTTTTTTACTTTAGGTTTTTCATGCCCCCTAAAACATGGGTTGGCAAACTGTGGCTCTCAAATGAAATGTGGGGATCTCGGTATGCACATGTGGCACATGTGCACATGTGAACAAAAGAACAAAATAATCATAGTTTCATTTATAAATTCTAAAACGATATTCCTCAGATAACAGTGATTTTGCTTGTTTGTAAAAATATATTTATGGCTCTTTAATAATTTTTAAATTGTTGTGAGGGACCGATTTGGGTCTTCTTTCATAAAAGTTTGCCAATTCCTGCTCTAGAAAATAAAACAATGGATATCCTTAAGGATGGGATTGCTAATTCTTTTTTTCGGGAAGGGGGGTTTGCTAATTTTTAAATGTTTTCTGTGTTTAAGGAAAACATGTAGTTTGTCTATTAGAATCTACAAACAGCACTTAAAGTTCTTAGCATTATTCACAATGATCACTTCAAATAAGTATAAATTCTAACTTTACAGCCGATAATACATGAAAGGCTTCCTAGCCTACATTCAGTATTTTAGGGTAGTAAACAGACATTTATATCATATATAGAATAAAATTTTGTTTTCTGGGTACATTTACAGGTAATTTCATATATTTATCTGTTTATTTATGTTTGTTTGTTTTTGGGGGCATCACTGCCCTCTAGTGGTTGTGGGAGCTACCCAGGCTTACTCCTGGAGAGCTGCTACTGGATTTGAACTGCCAAGCTTGTGGGCTGCAGTCCCGCACTCAACCACTACACCACCAGGGCTAAGCCCTAGTAATTTCATTTAATATGTCTACTAACATTTTACAAACTAAAATATGAAGCTTTAATGTAAACTTCTGAAAACTCAAATGAAGTAAAAGTTAAAAGGCAGAAAGGACATCAGATTTTAATAGTTAATGTGTCACCTGCTCTGTATGTTACCTCACCTTGGATAGCTGTCTTTTGAGAAGCTGAAGCCAAAAATGAGTGAAGTAACTCTCGAATCTCAGATTTGTTCAAATAGCCATGAAAAGATTTTTATAAAGAATCTGGGGGCTGAGCCCCGGTGGCGTAAGTGTTTGAGTGCGGAACTGCAGCCTGCGGGCTTGGCGGCTCAAATCCAGCGGCGGCTGGGTAGCACCCACGACCACCAGAGGCAGTGATGCCCACGGGGGAAAAAAAAATCTGGGAGAGTATGAGTAAATTCGAATGATTAAAGACAGAGATGTCACATCTTTCAAAGTAACCAAAGGACAAATGCACTGCTAGCAAGTTGATTCCAATTCATCTCTACTCCACAGGATAGGGTGGTATTGCCCAGGGGGAGTTTCTGAGACTTTGACTTTTTAGGGAGAAGAAAGCCTCATCTTTCTTCCATTCAAAGTAAATTTCTCATGTGATTCCAGGAACAAGGATGAAGTCTTTCTAGGATTGAGCATATGATGGAGAACTGATGGTAGTGAAGTAAGATGTCTAAGCAGCACTGATGGCATTAGCCTTCCCTTTCCCCCCACCAAATGCTGCAGGAATTGATGGAATACAAATGGAAATGCTTCAACAAGCTGATGAAGCAATGGAAGCGCTCACTTTTCTATGCCAAAACATTTGGAATGACAGTTAGCTACCTGGCCAATTTTGTTTTTAAGAATTCTTTCATGAATTTATGAGTGGAAGAAATCCTTTATTTGTTCCCAATCCAAAGGTGATCCAACAGAATGTACAATAGTTGTACACTGACCAGGAGCTTCCAGAAATTTGGGCCAGCTTCAGAAAAGGATGTGCAACACGGGATATTATAGCTAATGTCAATGGATCTTGGTGGAAAGCAGAGCATAGCAGCAAAATGTTAACTTGTGTTTTAATGACTATCCGAAAACGTCAACACTTCATTGTGCTCATGTGGAACCAGTACAGACCAGTCAGCTGTGTGAACAGAATGAGGGAACACTAGATGGTTTGAAAATCAAGAGAGGGGTTGGTGTCAGGGTGGTATCCTCTCACCATACTTAGTCTCTATGTTGAGCAAATCTTCAGAGAAACTGGATTCTATGAAGAACATGGCCTCAGGACTGGAGGAAAGCTTAACAACCAGCAATATGTAAATTATATAACCTCTTGTTTAAAGTGAGGACTTGAAGGACTTGCTATGAAGATCAAGGATTGCAGCCTTCAGTATGGATAACAACTCAAAGAGAGCAAAAATCCTCACAACTAGATCAGTAGGCAGTATCATGGTGAATGGTGAGAAGACTGAAGCTGTCAAATGCTTCACATGCATGTCTGCTACTATAAAGATTCCCAGTCATGGAAACCTTAAAAAGGATTGCTGTAGGTCGTAACAGGCTAGATACCAGTGGGTTTTAGATTTACAGGTTTAATTAATGTCGTAAATGGATCCAAGGGATTCTAGACTATCTGAGATGTTGGCAATAAATACAATGTCTTAAAAACTGCCTCCGGTACAACAGTGATCCCAAGAGGGGCCATTTAGATGCCTTCTAGGATTTTTTGGTGGAACTAAAGGGATAATCTTTCTTGGCTGTGCAAACTGGAATAATGGAGGCCAGGGCCTGCTGCGTGGGCTGCCACCTCTAAGGATAGACGTTTGAACCCACAAGCACCTCTAGGTGAAAGATGAGACACTCTCCTCTTTTGGAGAGTCACTGCCTGAAAGACAGTATGCAAAAGGTCGCTCTGAATTGGAATCACCTCGCTGACAGCATGTTTGGTTTTGGAATAGTACTTAAACGCTTACCGGTGCCCCACTTAGGTAAAATTCACAGACTACTTTCAGCCATGAGCAAAAAATGGGTGTAAAAAAATCCCACTTTAGCTTTCAAAGCCCCAAAGTTAAAAACCTTCTATTTCCTCTGAAGGAATTTTTGCTCAAATCGTAAATCAATTTGGTGAAAAGGTTCTGAGTACGTCAGTCCGCCAGGACTCCTACTTTAGGAATATACATGCAACTTGAACTAGCTTAGGCATAAATGGGAATTTACTTACTCCAATTGAATTAAGGAAGGGCAAGGATTGTTAGAATTGTATATTTTTGTCTTGGAATATCTACCTTCTTTTCTTAAACCTATTTCCTGGTTGGAAAAAGTAATTTTTATTTTTCAATTGTGGAACACCAGGTACATCCTTACACTATTTTCTACGTGCTTTTGTTTCTTTGCCTTTCGTATGTTGTTTTCTACTACTACGTGGTGGAATAGCCTGTGATATACCTCACCCTTTCCAGGGGACCAAGCAAAAATGGAGCTGTGATAGCTCCTCCCTTTTACGTCCTGCTGTGCTGGCAGACTTACTTAGAAGAGAGGAGCTAACAGATCTGAAGATTAAACAGTAATTTCTTTCTGACAAATAACTTACCTGCAAGATAACGAATTGTATCAAGTTTGTTAGATTCCATTAGTGTTTTTAGAGAAGCGATTTCAGTGTCGATTTTATTACTGGTTTCTGAAATAACACTTTTGGTCTGGTTATCCTGTAGAAAATAATAATAGAAATTTCCCTTCTGTATTACAAATAAAACATTTTTGTATCATAAATACTTATGGGATAATTATACATTACAAAAGTCTTAACGGGGGAAGCACAGGAGTAAGGTAGTACAAAAAATTCACGTTAAATGAACACTACAAAGTACAAAACACAAACCTTCTACTTTGATATGTGGTGACACTTTTGGGGTTTACCATATCCTGTAAACATTCCACTGAACAAACATTCCTTATAAACAAACCACTGTTGTTGACACAATTCTGTCACACAGCAATCCTGCAGACAGACAGAACTTCTCCACAAGGTTTGGTTGCTGAGGCCATCAATATTTTTGGATCTAAGGCAGCTTCAAAGTTCTCCTGTGGAGTGGTGGGTGGGATCGAACCTCCTGGTTAGTAGCCCCACACTTAACCCCACTGAGCCATCAGCGTTTCTTACATGTCTCAGTGTAATGTATAAAAGTGGATAAAAGAAGAAGCACATCAAACATTACAAAAATCATGAGGACGGGGCTGAGCCCCGGTGGCGTAAGTGGTTGAGTGCGGGACTGTGGCCCGCGGGCTTGGTGATTCAAATCCAGGGGTGGCTCTCAGGAGCAGCACTGGGCAGTGCCCATGACCACCAGAGGCAGGGATGCCCCCCCCCCCCCCCGCATCACGAGGATGGCACAGGACTGGCCAATGTTTCTTTCTGTTGTACTTAAGATTCTCTATGAGTTGAACGGAGTTGATGGCACAACAATGTATAACCTACTAGACCATCAAGTTGGGCCTGGCTGCAAGGTTCCTCAGGATAAAGGAGAGGCTTTGCACTCCAGAGACTGTGTCTTAGCGACCCGTGGGAGGCAGTTCTGCTCTTTTGTAGCGTGTTAAGAGTCAGACTCAACTCCAT
The DNA here is from genome assembly GCA_004026705.1 of Nesogale talazaci. Taxonomy (NCBI): domain Eukaryota; kingdom Metazoa; phylum Chordata; class Mammalia; order Afrosoricida; family Tenrecidae; genus Nesogale; species Nesogale talazaci. The sequence goes on along the minus strand of PVJH01032536.1, from coordinate 17,200 downwards.
GGTAGTCAGTTTTTCAGTTAACAACAACAGTGCTAATTTTCAGCTTGTAATAAAAATCTTTTGTCTGAAAGTACTGCAAATGGTGGTGATGTACATTTCAGAGAGTTTAGCCTTTTTTGGGGGGAGGAGGAAGAAGCACAAACTTGATTCTTCAGAACTATCAGTTTACGTGTATGATATCCTTGAGATATTACCATTCAAATATGAAACCTATTCTGCAAAATAGTCAGGGTGATAGTATGAGCTGATGCCCAATCCAAAGTTGCTGGCTGTACTCTCTGATGGGCAACATGAAGGTTAGGTGTATAGGAGCCGAGGGGTAGGAGAAATAGATGGGGGCTGCTGCTTCGAGACTACCTGTGAGAGAACAGGATCTTCAGGAAAAATGGGACCTTCCTTTCTATCACATTACAAGAAAAAAAACAGATGCTTCTTTTGTTAAGACTATAGATCAAATGGCTTTTAACTTTTTTTTTTTTGTCTTTTAACTTTTAAGAAAAGGATTAGTCTGAGTCAGAAAAATTGGGTTTCAGTTCCATCATAGAGTTTAAACAATTATTATAATTTAAGATTCCAGAGTATGTTAATAGTTATGATTATGGAGTTTAGAACTTGGGTTCATACCCCCTTCTGCCACTTAAGAACACTTTTGACCTTAATTTTTTGGAACCTCCTTTCTCAAATGGAAATAAGCATTACTACCTCATTGAGACTTATTTGAGGATTACATGTGTTAACAGACTGAGGTAAAACCTAGAATACATAATAAACAGTAAGTATTTACTATATATACTTGAATATAAGCCGACCTGAATATCAGCTGAAGCACCTAATTTTACCACAAAAATTGCATAAAAATATGCTGAAAAACTCAGTTTAAACACAAATATATGTGATACTATTATTTTAAAAATTTAAGAGAAGCATTTATTTAAATGCCAACTGTGGTTCATTTGTTCATTTTTCAGAATATAGTGAATCCTTGTTTTTTAAAGTTATTTTTTTGTTGTTTTTGGGGCATCACTGCCCTCTGGTGGTGGGAGTAGGAGGCCCAGCCTTGCTGCTGGATTGGAACCTCCAACCCAGTGGGCCGTAGTCCCGCGCACAACCACTATGCCACTGGGGCTCAGCCCTAAAGTTATTTTTTTTATGTCAAAATACTTCCCTCTTTCCCCCTTTAAGTATGCTATGTAGAAGGAGCCCTGGTGGCATAGGGAGTGACCTGTTGAGCTGCTAACCATAAGGTTAGCAGTTCAAAACTACCAGCTACAGAAAGAGAAGACTTTATACTCCTATAAAGAGTTACAGTCTCAGAAATCCACAGGGCAGTTCTACTCTGGTCTCCAGGGTCGATGAAAGAATGGATCCAGAGGCAGTGAGGTGCTTTTGTTTTATTTTTTAATTGTATATGCAAAGTGTGCTTCTGACTTAGAGATCAAGTGTCACGACTATCTACTTGATGGCAGCCTCCCAAGCATGCTGACTGCAACAGCTTTGTGGCAACCACAGGTTCTACAGGGCAGGTTAGCTTCTAAAGTCCAAAAATTGGTATCAATAAAAACAGATATATGAAACAGAAAATCTCTTCAAGAGAGAAACTTTTATGTAGTACCTTACCTTCTTGGTAAATTCTGTGGTAACTTCCATAAGTTTCTTTTGCTGATCTGTAAACTAAAGGATACGAGACAGGATTTGGTGGCTAAAGTAAATAAACAAACATAGGAAATTATACAAGAATTCGGTAATTAAGAAAGAAAGATCAAAAGCCCACTACCAAAAAAAAAAAAAGCCCATTACCATATCTGTTACTCGGCTCCTTTCCAGGTTGATGTCTAGTTTATTATCTGCTCTGATTCGACTGGTTTCATTCTTTAAAGAAAAACAGAAAGGTTAAAAAACGCTATTTTAAAAAATATTCTGCAATCAATAAAATATTAAGGTGGGAAAAAAATTTTACTTACTATCAGTTGCTGTTTAACTTGGTCTAATTCAGTTTTCATTTTCTAGGTGTAAAAGGTATCACAATTAGCATTAAAAGACTTTGTAACTGATCCAGAAATTCTGAAGCCCTGAATTAGCAAATTTGGACAATCTCCAGATTTCTAAGGCAGAATTTAAGATAGAAAAATGAAATAACAAAAAGGGTCCTCACAACCCAGAATGTTCAGAAAATAATTTTTATAACCCAAATAGTAGAAAATACGTTTAAGCTCCAGTATTAAATTTTCTTAATAACTTCTTGAATTTAAAAAAAGTTTAAAAAAATCATTTTATTGGGGGCTCATACAACTGTTTTCACGATCCATATATCCATCTATTGTGTCAAGCACATTTGTACATTTGTTGCCATCATCATTTTCAAAACATTTTCTTTCTACTTAAGCCCTTGGTATCAGCTTCTCATTTTTCCCCCTCCCTCCCTCTCTTCCTGCCCTATGAACCCTTAATTATTTATTAATTATTTTTTAAGCTTACAAGTTTAATAACTTAAAATTCAGATTTAATTCTAAGAACATATATTTATCTAAGTGATAAAATATCTTAAGTGATCAAAGTATATGATCAAGTAAATATAAAATATATTACTTTCAGCTCTAATAATATGAGCTATAATAAAAATTTCATGTAAATATATAATTGAGAATGTCTTTTTTATGATTTTTATTTGTAAGATACAACTGTTATTCAGCACGTAAAACATTATGATCTATCCTTAAAAAGATTAGATATGACTAAACATACAGTACCTAAAACCTGTTAATAACCATGCACATTTCCAATTGAGTCTATTAACAAAGTAGGATGCTTATGAAATCAGTTATTTTATTAGTAATAATTTAAAACTTGGGCTGAGCCCCGGTGGCGTAGTGGTTGTGCACGGGACTGCGGCCCACTGGGACAGAGGTTCAATTCCAGCAGTGGGGCTGGGCCTCCTACACCCACCACCGGAGAGCAGTGATGCCCCCCCCCCCAAAAAAAAAAATTAAAACTTGCTACACCTCATTCTCAGCTCTCAGATTTGCAAATTCGCTTTTCTCTAGGATGACCATATCTTTTCTGATGGAGTCCAAATGTGCCATTAGCTGTTGTACTGTTATTTCCTAGAAAAGAAAAAGAATTTAGTAATCTATGGAATGGCATTCCTTTACAGAATTATCCTTTTCCAATATGCAATGTGAACTGTTGGTGACTAAGTTAAAAACCACAACAAAACTTATAAAGCCTACTTATGTGGAATAACAAAAGGGAAAGGAAACTAAGCTTCAAGGAAGAGAAAGTATTTTCCAACCAGAAGTAAACTTTGTAATGAAAAGAATCCCAATGAAATAGGTGTTGTTAGGTGCTGTCAGCTTGGCTCTGATAGCAGATCGTTTGAGCCAGTAGCAGAACAAAGACACTGCCTGTAGCCACTGTCAGTCTAGCTCATCGCGTCAGCCTCTTTTTCCCTGCCCGACTTTCCTAAGCATATTCTTTTCAGGGACTGGTCTCCCCAGAGAAGATGTCCAAGGAGTGTGAGACAAAGTCTTGTCATCCTTGCCCCTAAGGAGCACTCTGGCTGTGCCTCTTCCAAGGCAGACTTGTTTGTTCTTTCTGTAGTCTGTGGCACTTTTATAATTCAAATGCATTGATTCTTGGATCTGTGATTTTTCTTCAGTGTCTAGCTTTCACATGCATACAAGGTGACTAAAATACAAGCTCAGGTCAGGCACACTTTAGTCCTCAAAGAGACATCCTTTGTGCTCTTCAGCACTTCAGAGATTCTGTGCAGTAGTTTACCCAATGCAATGTGTCATCTGTTTTGATAACATGCTTAATCCCACTGAGGTGTGGGTGTGGTTTTTATAATGGCAAGATCATAGGCAAATGAGGCATCACTGACTATGATGTTTGAAGACCAGTCTTTCACATCTGATTGTATTTAGTTTGCTATTTGAGTTTTCTTGGACCACGCGTGATCAGTGTACTCTAATACAATAGATCATTCTTAATAAAAAAAAAATGAAGGACTAGTTCAAACTGAGTTCTGGACTCAGGTTGTGTAGGTTGGAATCTCACTCTGTGAGACTTGGGACAAGGAACGTAACAGTACTGGCCTCCTTTCATCTATAAAATGAAAATAAAAGTACACTGGATGGTGTAAACAGTAACACACAAAACTATCAGGTGAGAAGGCGATGGTTCTCTTCCCCTGAGAGGTGCGTCAGAAGACTTATCTGGAGATCTACTTCCTAAAGTCCAGGCCTGAAAGCCCAGTGCAAGAGTTCTACTTTGCCTCTAGAGGGTTTTCTAGACTGTAAACTTTATGGAAGCAGATCTCCAGCCTTTTCTCCTAGAGAGCAGCTGGTTAAGTTTGAACCAGGAAACTACGAGCTGAGCTATGAGTGGCGATGAACTACTGTGACTCCAAGGTACCTTATTTATAAGAGAGGGCTTCAAAGATTCCATGGAAAATTGAATGAAACGATATAGAAAATTTTCATGAACTTTTTGAAGCTTCCTTATATTATTTAGAAAACCTTAAAATCTGAAGAGAAAATCCTATCATTGAAAATTTCATTAAGTCCTTATGGCTCTTGTAGGATAGCTTTGGGGGAATTAGTTTTAGAGAATTTGGTAGTCTCTATGATCCTGAATCGGTAAAGTTGAAATACGGCAAAATAATACAAATTTTAAAGTAACTTAAATTTAGGGGTTGAATGCTTGTACTTCTAATTCTTGAATTAAGAGATGGTAATAAAAATCTTCGAAAACTTTAGAATCACCCTTGACTTTGAAAGTAATAAAATTTGTGAGATTTTAAGAAATCTGAATTTGCTTCTGTTTGAGGCATATTAATTCAAGATTGAGAGACTATGAATTTATATTCCATATTTAAGTTCCTTACATGCTAATTAGCTCACTGAAACCTTTATATAACCTCACTGATTTTTGTTCTAATGTGTATTTTAATTGTGAAATTTAAAACATCTGTCATGATGAGAAGGGAAGATTTTTAAGGGCAGAAATTCCCTAAAGGTTTTGGCGTTAGAATCAATTTGTTTTGCCTCTCAGGAAGTAAGGTTACAAGAGGTTGAATGATAAGATTGATCCGTGTGATATCCTACATAGGATTCAATCTACTTTAGAGCTATTTAATTTTTTTTTGGGGGGGGGGCATCACTGTCTCTGGTGGTCATGGGCACTACCCAGTGCTGCTCCCTAGAGCCACCGCTGGGTGTGAACCGCCAAGCCCGCGGGCCGCGGTCCCGCACTCAACCACATACGCCCCCGGAGCTCAGCCCCAGAGTTATGAGATGACTGATGAGAAACAGCCAGCACTGTAACTCTTAAATCTGAAGTGACTCCGATGAAGTCAATGCCCACTCATAGTGGCCCTACAGGTCAAGGTAGAACTGCCCTGTGGGTTTCCAACACTGTAACTTTTTACGGGAATACAAAACCCCATCTTTCTCCAAATGATTGCTAAATGGCATTAAATATGACCTTACGGATTTACGTATTTGGTCAAATAAAGCCTTTTAGCCAGGTGGTTTATGACATCCCTTTTAGCCAATTATGTTTGTAAAGACTCTTTTAACTTTTCAAGTCTGTGAAAATGAACCAGAACATAAATATGACTGTGGTACAAGAATTTTTTTGAAATTGCTGGAGTAACAATACCATCATCTCATTATTCTACCAGTAAAAATCTCATGTACTTAAGATTTTGCAAGATCTCAGTATCATAATGATGGTTCTAATTCCTAAGTCTTTCCCTTTAACTCAAGGTTTTAAAAAAATACTTCTACTGGGGGCTCTTACATCTCATCAGAACCCATACATTCCTCCAATGTGTCAAGCACATTTGCACATATGCCGCCATCTTCACTTTCAAGGCATTCTCTTCCCACGTCAGCACCTGATATCGGCTTCCTTCCCCAACCTCCCTCCTGAACCTTTGATAAATTATAGACTATATTTCCCATCACCTAGTATGTTTCTAATTAAATTATATTTTAAATTTTATTAAAAGATCATTTTATTGGTGGCTTTTAAAGCTCTTATAGCAATCCATACAGGTTTTTCATGTTTTGAGTTCTTTTATGGAGCCCAGCAAGGAAGATGGGTGAGTGGGTGGAGGTGTGGTTATAAAGACTACTCCCTGGAAATAATCAGAATTGAAACTAATGAATGCATACCTGTTGGGCTTTCGTGACCATTTCTTTATAAATAGTGTCCAAGCTGACATTGGATAAACTGCTTAGGGCTGATACGATGGTTTCTGCTTGTGGTTTGTCAAATCCTGTAAGCAGCAAATATTTGTACTTTTTAAAAGTGCACATCTTTATGAGAAGAGACGGAATCAATTTCCTTAACAGTTAAATTTACTCTTAAAAATGTTTAGAACTTAAAAATTGGCAGATAATGCAAATTAGTCTTTTAACTTTCAGTTCTTACCCCACATCTATATCATTACTTGTTTTGATTATTGAATATATAACTAACATTAAGGTGGCATTGTATTATTTTGATTTTTATGGAAATCTGCATTTTCTGGTTAGTAGTGAGCTCAACCATGTTTACATATATTTGTTTATTTTCTGTGGGTGTAACCTTTATTAATATGAACTCTTGTTCTATAAACAAAGCAGATTCACATCATTTGTGCTAACATTTTAAACTTTATGGTACCTTTTGATATGCAGATTTAAATGGGTCTATAAACCCCTTTGTCCGTCTTTACTTTCACTACTTTGCAATTTTATGTCTTTCTCTTTTGAAAAAATAGTCTGCACCCCTAGTACTTTGTAATTTTGTCTTTTCTTTTTTCTTAAGTTTTTGTTTTTTTAATAAAGGGTGCATTATTATTTGCAATGGCTAGTCATTTATCATTTCTCAGTTATGCAATAGGCCCTCCTTCCCTAAATTTGAAATGCCTTTTCACATGCTAAATTCACATACACGCTTACAGCATGTTCTTGGAAAAATGCAATCAAGATATAGTGGATTTTTTTCCCCATAAACTTTCTGAAGTTCCCTTGCAAACATGCGTATGCGTGTGTGTGTGTGTGTATATATATATATTTACACTCATATATATGAAGAGGCTTCAAAAATTTTGTGGAAAGAATTGAGAGACCGAATTTTTATACAAACTTTTTGAAGTCCTCCTGTGTATTGTTTCTGAATTTTATTACTTTCTGTTAAACCGACTTTTCTATTCCTGTACCAATAAATTTCACATAAGTGGCTGCTATGACATCTGGTAATTAAAAAAAAATAATTTTTGCATATTTGTACTTTCATGTGGGCTTTAACATCACTTGAAAACTAGTTTTCATTTTTATATACCGGTAACTATATGTGTTCTGCACATACATTTTTAAAAAAATCACTTTATTGTGGGCTCATACAGCTCTAATCACAATATACACATACATTGTGTCAGTATTTACATCTTTGGGGGTGGGGCGGGGCTTGGAAAACTCTTATCACAATCTGGACATCCATCCATGTGTCAAGCACATTTGTTGACATCATCCTTCTCAAAACATTTGCTTTCTACTTGGGCCCTTGGTATCAGCTCATGTTTTCCCCTCCCTCCCCGTTCCCTTCTCCCTCATGAATCCTTGATAATTTATAAATTATTGTTATCTTGGCGCATACACGTTTACATTACTCTTTTACTTAATAAATCTTGAGCATTTCTTAACAAAAATTCTTTATGCAATACCATTTTTAATGATTTAAATATTCTGCCCCTCTATTAAACAATTTCAGCTGTTCCTATTAGTAATAGGAACCTTGGCTAGCTGGTTTGCTGTGAGGATTGTTTACTTGCAAGACAGCCCCTTTTCTTACCGTGACTTTCCAAGTCCTGAACCAGTGCGTGGGTATCGAATGTTAATTTCCTTTGCTCAAAAGGAGTTATGTCCACTTGCCTAACATCATATCCGTCCTCGGTTGTAGTGTTTAAGAAGTCTATAAAGAAATGACAATAGTTATATGACAAAAAAATAATTTATAAATTATCAAGAGTTCGTGAAGGAGGGGAGTGGGGAGGGAGGAGAAAAATGAAGAGCTGATTCCAAGGGCTCAAGGAGAAAGAAAATGTTTTGAGAATGCTGATGGCCACAAATGTATAAATGTGCTTGACACATGGAGGTATGTATGGATCGTGATAAGAGTTGTATGAGTCCCCCATAAAATTTTTTAGAAGGGAAAAAAAGTGACAACCTCACAATATATAAAACAAAAAAGACAATAGTTTTCTCATTGGAGCAACTAAGAGAGGAATCAGCTTTTAGGTTCTAGAGGATTTTTCATTCACTTAGTTCCATGTATCTCAAGCAACTTAACTTACTCAGTGTTCCTTTTATCTGAAGAAGTCTCTCCAAACACCTATCCCTAAAAACAAACTCATTGCCACTGAGTCAATTCTGAACCATAACCCCACAGGGCAGGGCAAAACGCCTTTGTGTTTCTGAGGCTGTTCATACAGGAGCAGAAAGCTCCATCTTTCTGAAGCAGAGCAGTACTGACCTTCTGGTTAGCTGCTTAACATGCAATTCCGGGCATCAAGGAAGTCTGCAGTGTAAATCATACACCTCGAATTCTTTGACTATCATGAATTGACTTCTAATTAATGCTCACATCTCCTCGTTGCTCAGGAGAAATATTCCATAGAGCTCATTCACTGCCATGTATCTATAGTAGCCTTCTCTATCCCATTCTTACACGTTTAGTTTATTTCCTATAATTCTCAGCTTTAACCTGGCATTATCTTGCTTGCTGTCTCTGTGAACCAGATTGTATATGTTGCAAGGTCTAGACTATCTTTTCACTATTGTATCTCCACCTTTACATAATGGGATCACAGAAGTTTACTGTTGAATCAATCTAAGAATTTAATTTTAACTCTGAAATCATTTACTGGTGCCAATGCAGGACCCTTTGGTATAATTTTTCACTTTTAAAATGAGGTTTTTTAATCCTCCTTCAATAAATTCTCAACTTTTAATCTAGACACAATAGTATTGTTCCATAGATATTTCTGACTTTCACTAAAAGCTGTTTGCTAGTGATTTTGCTCACATACCATGTACTTAGGAAATTAACTTTTAATTGGTGTAACTAATAATGAACACAAGTACTATGTGAGATACTTTAATTCTCCTATGCGTTTTCCATAGTTTTACATTTGATTATGTCACAGACTCACTGGCAGTCAGCATGATTTCCAGCATGAGTCAGCGGGTCATCTGACTTCAAAGTTCATGTGCTCGCTCTTATTAACTTTTACTGTGGTTGGGTGAAGGCCTACAGACCAAATCAGTTTTCCACTCAATTCAGACATGTCACTGAATGCATTCCCCACAAGATATAGCTTTCTTTATTCCACTTCATCCCATAGCTCCTTTCCTAACACTTTGTTCAGGGGTAAATGCTGCCTTTTTGGTCTCCATGGTTGATAAAGAGTGTGTACCTCCCTGGTGTTATCATTCCCCTTATACAAGTGCTTCTGTAAAAATGGAACAAAAAATGGAAGTTTTCCCATGAACTTTTTGAAGTCTATTTGTCGGCAAATTGAACCATACAGGTAAGTTCAGCTTCAGACCTGACTGGTGGCTACGGGTCACAGTCTCAAGGGTTCCACCAGTCTTAATCCAACCTGGAGATACGGTTTATGGTGTTGTCTTGTTCCACATCCACCCTGCCCTCCCTCCATCTAAGATTTTTGAATGGGATCCCTTGCAGGGCAGTTGATAGTGGTAGCTGGGCATCATCTACTTTTTCTGGTCCCAGGGTCTTGCAGACTGACAATCTCATGGTTCATTAGTCTTATTGTTTCTATGCACCCTCAGCTTTCGTTACTCTTCTTTCCTAGAGTCCCAAAGTTGCACCTAACATGGCTGATAATAAGCTTTTAGGGCTCCAGTCATATTCTGCTCAATAAAGTATGATGGAGAACATTCTTTGTGTACTTCATTGCCAACCCTGTTGTTCAAGACCATGGCCCGGAGTCCTCAGGGACTGACACTCATTGCCACAAGGGGTTTGCTTAAGTTTGTGATCTCTATGCTCACCCTATGCTGTGTCTTATTATGAACCAATTAATATATTCATTCAGAAACTTAGAAAACATAGTTACGACCATATGCATACATACTTTTGTTTAGCTTAGCATAGAGCAATGTGATTCCTTCCTATTCATCTTTCCACTCAAAGCAGAAATTGGAGTCAAGTCTACCCACAGGTACCTTGGAAGTTACAAGTGGTTTTAACATCTTAAAAAGTAAAAGCCCACTGTAAAGTGGACTTAAGTTAAACAAGCAACTGTCACCGCAGTTTTATGGACAGAGGTCAACATCTCCAGCCTTCGCTGGCTGAAGTAAAGGGCAACAGTTTAAAATGGCACCAATCAGAAGGGGGAGCTGGGAAGCGGCAGATGCGTTCGGATGCTGCTCACTTGGTGATTGGAGGATTAAGGAACTACGGGCTTCAGGAACGCCAAAGTTGTACATGTTTCGGAGGCGGGGGTGTGTCTTTGAAAATAAAGACCAGAGAAACATCTTTTGAGGTGAGGGGTTCTTCAGAACACAACGCAAACCACCAAGTGCCAGCGAAGCGGGGGGCATCTGATGCAGTGTGAACAGGTCACCAGAGAGGCACACTTCTTTACATTTGCGGGCGAGAGAACAGCAAGAGGGAGGGGCTATCGGGCCTATTTGGAAGAAAAGGGCCTCAGAAGAGGCCGGGCAGGAACCCCGGCCTTCAGAAACTCGCAATCAGTTGGGAGCCTGGGTCCTCCTCGCAGTGCGGGGCCCTTCCCGCCCCCTGGAGAGGAGGGCGTGGCGCCCCGGCCCGGGCCAGGCACGACGCGCGGGCATCCTTGCCCCACAGCGCAGCCCGGGTGTCTGCGGCACGCCGCCTCGCCTCACCTCTCCGCAGGGCCGGCGAGAAACGCCTGCGGGGCGAAAGGATCCGGTAGTCCCCGCAGCCTTCCAGGCGGAGGAACCGTGCAGCCCAGCGACTCATCCCGTCCCCGGTGCTGCCGTGGGCGGGAGGCGGAAGTCTGGATGACTGACCCGCTCAGGCTTCTGGGAAAGAGAGTTTGGTGGCCGCAGGCATGCTGGGAAATGTAGTTTCCAGCCCGTCCCACAGCTCTTCACGGCCGGAGCAGTGGTTGGGTTCCTCTGGCTTCTCCCACCGTCTCTTCCCCTCCCGTGCACAACGTTGCCGCGCGAGGAAAACCGAACATCACGTCGGGGAAGCCCCCGGGGCCCGTTTCTCGGCGATGAAGTGCCGTACAGCACGGAGCACCCCGCCAGATCAGGCCCTCCACGACGCGCTAGGGTCGGCGGGAAAGAGGGTCTGAACGAGCCACAGCCGTTTGGGATTTGTAGTCTGTGGCTGGTATTCCAGGGGCTCGCACAGTGCCAAGAGTTCCTGGGAACCGTAGGCCCGCGAACAGCTTCTTTCTTTTTCGAGGTTCCACTCTTCTGCCACCTCGCCCTCTAGTGCACAGGAGGGACATTGCTAGTTGACGAAATTCTTCCCTTAAAAATTCGAACTCCTGCTCTCTGCCCTAAATCGAATTTTACTCAGAGGGATCTTGTAGGACACAGTAAAACTCCTCGGATGGCTTTCCAAGACTAACGCTTAAAAAAAAAAACTAGCCTCCCACTCCCACCAGGGGGCAGTCATGCAAAAAAAATTAAAAGATGGTAAAAGGTTTTATTGGGACACAATCTGCATCATTCAATTCGATATTTCGATCATATCAAAAAGAGTTGTACAACCACCACCTTCAATTTTAGAATATTTCTCCCTTGTACTCCTTGTTATTAGCTCCCCATTTCTCCATAAACTCTCCTACCATACACTTAAGAAGCCATTAACTCAGTTATTATTGAGTCAACCATCCTGGATTTTGTATTCCAAAAGCAAAGACAGAAACTCCTAACAGCAATCACAAAATAGAGGAAAACTTCAATCCAAAAGAATGAAAATATTAAAAACTTGAACAGCTTGAAAATGGGTTAGAAGGGAGATTAAATGATTAGCCACATCTGCTATCTGCCACTTTCCAGTGCTCTCTGTGTGTTCCAAAGCTCTTCACACCCCACAGCTGTGTTCAGAAGAGATTCACTCGAGGCTTAATCCGCATGTATGGTCCCTTCACTTTGAAAAAAACTGATCCACCTTTAAATGGGTAGAACAGGAGATCAAATAGGTGTTGCATGTTAACTTTAATGGACTCCACAATACTCTGTGTAATACCAAGGCTATTTAATGCAGTAGAACCCTGGTACTCGACCGCATTACTACTTGACACAATCAGATTTCGACGTGAAATGTTGAGAAAATTTTGCCTGAAAGCTCCAACAAGACATCGAATTCAACCCAACACACGTGATTTTTGTCAACAAAGGCAGTTCACGATTTGTCACTGGGCGCTAGTGGGTGTGGTTCGTAAGTGTTGTTTAAACTTTTTGCAGCTGTGTTCCAAGCATTTTGCTATAATTTTCTTAGTTTTTGTGACTTTTTCTACTGGTTTTAGATTAAAAACATAGGTCATAAGAAAGTTTGGGGTTTTTTTTGAAGCTTTTGAAAAAACTTCATAGTAATTAATTTCATTGGGGGCTCTCACAGCTTCTTTTTCTTTTAAAAACAATTTTATTGGGGGCTTGTACAACTCTTACCACAATCCATCCATATATCCATTGTGTCAAGCACTTAAGAATTGTTTGAAAAGAATCATCATGATAAGAAACTGATTAACTGTGCAACCGATATTGTTGATGACAGTTTAGTAAGCCGTTTTATAAAACAATTAAATGCCAACAGCAGACCATATTAGACAGATTTTTTTTTTTGAAAAAGCCAGCCAGGTCCTAGTGAAAAAAGGTAAAAAAGGGAAAAAATTCCTGGAACGCAACTACCAGTTGATTTTTATGGAAGAGGATTCCCCTTTCAAACAATGACTGACTCTCCGTACCTCCTCTCCAATCTGTGTCCACAGATCCAGATCCTCACACCAATCTCAAGGTATGGGCCATACTATAGTTGTTAAAAACTTTTAAAATGGTGTGTTTCTTATTTAAATTATATTATTCAACTCTGAATTTATTTACTTTGAAATTTCTGTGTAATGTTTATAAAAATGTAAGGTTAGAGTACAAATTTGGTGGTCAAGAATGGATTAATCCATTTCGTTATTTCTTATAGGAAAATTTGATAGGGAATTTGAAGGCATTACATCTCAAGGCTCCTTCTAGAACAGATTAGTGTTGAGGTCCAGGGTTCTACAATACTCTGACTGATAACATGGGTATTTACATCCCTCAGTTTTGGTCAGAGAGTATTTACTGGAGGCTTAATCTATATGTCGACCTGCACGTGAATTTTGTATTTCACTGTCATCCATAGCCTTCTCCAAACAGGTGTTCCCAATTTAAACTCTGACACCATTTCCTCCTTTATATTTGGATTATATTATTTACAATCACACAGGGTGGTGTGCTTCTTCAACGTGGACTAAGTTGATGCTTCACTTAGATGATTGCTTGTTTGAAGAAAAGCCTTTAAGACCTCAGACACTATTTTTGTAGCTGTGCACCATCTAGTTTCTTCACCATACTTTGTTCCAACACTCATATCCTCAGTAATCTCTTCATGAAGGTGAGTATTAAGTGGAGCTGTGTCATAAGAACTAATTGTTCTTAGATTGAGGTGAGAATTTAATCATGAGCCCAAGATCCATTCATATATTTATGGTTTATATATGTCTCCGGCTCACCTTAGAGACATCATTGTCATTTTACATCAGAAAACATTATCAACCATTTCTCTTGGATATAACAAAAATCCATTGATAGTGTCATTAATTTAGCCAATATTATAGAGCAGAAGTTGGCAAACTTTTGAGAAAGAAGAGCCAATCTTGATCCTCACAATTTAAAAATTATTTGAGAGCCATATATATATATATATATATTTACAAGCAAATGAAATCACCATTATCTGAATAATATCTTTTAAAATTTCTCAGTTTTACTTCACATACATATGTGTACCAAAAGGCTTGAAAGCTGAATTCTGCAACCACTGGTATAGAATTTATAGCACAGTTGAGAAAAGGAGAATATATAAATATAAACTGGCTATGAACTGCAGTACATGAATTATTGACTTGGGCAGATTAAATTCATAAGCATCTGGACACAATTTAAACAAACAGGACTGGCAATCAGGCAACATTTTAAATAATAGTCATTGGCTCTGGCAGAACTTGCCCTACTAGATTACTAAATATATTGTTAAAGCAAGGTGACCCTTAAAATAGCAAGGACATGGTAGTTCCAGGCCACCATTCCTTGGTCACCTCAAGGCATGAGATAGGAGCCAGAGTCTGGTGGCCAGTTCTGTACCTTTGGTTTAGCAACTGTCTGTTTCTTCTCACACTAGGAAGTTTCAGCCTGAAGTTCAAAGGTTACCCGGGTGTTTGAGCTAGGCCCTCATTCTCATAGTGGGCTTTCCACATGGAGTCCATCTCGTGTGGCCTGTGAAGGAAGTTGTGTGCCTCAAAATAACAGGATCCAAAGTCCTAGTAAGAGTGCAGCTCTTTATGGGAGCAGAAAGACTTAAGACTAGCTGGTGGTTTTGACCTGCAGACCTCGTGGTTAGCAGCTCGCCGGGTACCCCACTACGCTCTAATGACTCCTACCCTTTCACCAGGGAAACGTAATTTTCCTCTTCTTTAGCAGTTTGATCATCATACAAATCACATATAATTCAATAACTCAACAATATCAAAATGACTAGTGAATCGTCACCACCATGATAGCTAGAACATTAAAAAAATTTCTTGTACTCATTGTTTGTGGCTCCCATTTCCCCCTCAACTTCCTAAGGAATTATGAATCCAGTTGCTATCGCTAGAGATTGAGCTATCCTGGATTTCACACGGAGAAAAATAAATATGGCCCTACCTTTCTTACCTCGCTGTGTCTCCACGAATCAGTGGCCTCCAGCTGATAGCCAGGCTACTCACAGCCTTGCCTAGTGGTCCGGGGGTTCACTGGGGACCTCCTCCTTCTCCCGAGGACCCTGCATGTGCGTTGTGGGCACGCACGGTCATGCACAGGCAAGGAGAGCAAAGCCTGGTTCTCTCCAGCAAGGACTTGAACAGACGATTCACGGAGAAGAAATATGTAAGTGGATATTAAAAATACAAAAGAGGGTCACTCTCACAAGTAGATATATTGGCTACCCTGTGGGGCAGGGCAGAGGTGTCTGAGACAGGAACTCTCGCTCCCTTTTTTAAATTAAAAGATCATTTTATTGAGGACTCTTTAAAAAAAAAAGATAAATATATCATTTAAAAAATAAGTCTACCATATTCACTTATCAAACATTTTTTAAAAAGATAACATTCAGTGTTTACAAATATATATCTAGGAACACCTATGCAGTTAACAGGAGTATAAATTAGTACAAAATATCTGAACAATAGTAATATACAAAGATTTAAAAAAAGTAAATAGCCAAAATTGGGCTTCAAAGAAAAGAATCACAATGGTAGCTATGATGGATATAAAATTACTCTTACAATGGTTTCTTAAAATAGTGGGAGTAAAAAACTAGTGTAAGTATTTGGAAGTACTAATCTCAATGTAAAAAAAAAAATTCACTACCTCGAACAAGTGTGCCAATTTGGACTATGACACAGTCATTGGGCAGCAGAGTTGGGAAATCCTTTTTGAGCCAGGAAAAAAGCTGCAGTGCTGCCGTCCAGTCCCCACCTGCGGCGTCAATCCGGACTCTGGGCAGTCCTGTCGGACCCAGCAGAACTGCTGCACAGCGTCTTCAAGACGGCCAGTCCGCCCAGGGGCCCACAGCTGCGTCGTCCTTCCGACTTCGGGAGGAAAACCCAGTGCTGAACCCACAGCGCCACCAGGGCTCCGTGTAATTCCCATCTGCACTTTGAAACGCAGCAGCCCTTCCCGGGACCCCAGCGCTTTCCTCTGAATCACGGGGCCCCAGGGTCCGGGCGGGCCATGATTTTAGAGGCCACCAGCTCTGTGACGCTAGAGGTGGTGATTTCAGGAAGACAAGATGCAGCCGATGCCCTCACCGTGGCCAGCCATTTCTCCAGCCTAGGTGATGTGAGGGAGTCGCAGTGTTCGTTGTTCGAGCAAGGGGACGCAGCGTCGTGAAAGAGCCAGCAGTGGACTCGAGGGGCTTGGTCGGCCTCGCGGTTTAGTCTGAGTTCTTGCACTAGCGGGCGTGTGTGGAAGGAGTACAGCACACAGCCCCCGCTTTCATTTCTGAATGTAAGCAGTGTGTGTGTGTGCTTGCAATCTTTGAGTTAGAAGTGTCCGTTGTTACAAAAAGCTCTGTTTTTTTTTTTTTTTTTTTTTTTTTTAATGGTAGCATCACATTTCTATGGCTTGACAAATCTGGGGAGAACTTTTTTTTTCTGACTGTGCTAGTGGGGCTAGCAATAGCACCTTAATGTGCCTGCTGAGTCCAATGAATCACAGGCGTGAAGGAATGATTTTTTTAAAAAGACAAGAAATGTTAGAGCATAATATATTATGCAGTATATTATATTGTCTCTTGATAATTACTATTCTTTCTCCACAGTTTTATGGGCACCTCACATGTCATATAATTCAATAATTCAATTATATCAAGAAGAGTTTTACAATTACCACTACAGTCAATTCTAGAACATTTTCTTCTTCCTTGTACTCATTATTATTCATGTAATTGTTTTTTAATTGTGACAAAAATATTCACAACAAAGCATTCCCAAATTCAATAATTTTGTCATGTATAATTCAGTACCATTGATTATACTCTTCATGTGGTACAATCATGATTGATATCCTTTTCCAAGTTATTCCATCACAGTTAACATAAACTCAATGCCCCTAAGCAAAACTATTCCTCCTTAATTCATGGTAACCATTGTCAAGTGTAGGCTCTTTCTTTCTTTCTTTCTTTTTTAAAGTACTTTTCTTTATATATTGTTCATGTATTATACACTTTCAAGTCATTTAAAAAATATATACACCATCACAATCAACTCTAATGCTCCTTCCCCCTGTTGCTTATTATTCTTGCAACTAATCGTTATTGAGTGCCTATTTTCAAGCCAGATAAAAGAACAGATAATAAGAATTATAAGAGGGCTGAGCCCCGGTGACAT
>PVJH01032535.1:0-22555 GCA_004026705.1 Nesogale talazaci | reverse complement strand
CAGGACAGATAATCTCCCCAGGAACAATCAATGGGAGTAGTGATACCATGAGAGTAAGGGGAAGGTTGGGGGGGGGTAAGGGGAAGGTGGGGGGGGGAAGAGGGGGAATGGGGAATGATCTACAATGGTCAACAAATTATATTCCTATTTTTCAACATAAAAATAGAAGTTATCATTTTTCAGCATATTCTCCCCATCAAAGTCCATGAACTGCTAAAAGGGATGTTTCCATCTCTTTAGTTGTTTTCTGAAGAACTATACACCTTCAATTTATACCACATCAAAGTGGCAGTTTTATCATTCTTGAGGGAATCAAATTGTGTTCCTTTAAAATATTCTTTGAGTTTTAGGAAAGTAAAGAAATTTTCAGGAAGAAGATCTGAGCTGTAAGAAAAAGATCAAGGACGCAGGGTGAATGGCATAGGGTTCCTCAGTGCAATTGTCCGAGAACTGCCGTCATTGCCCTCAAGAAATGCGCAAGTGCATCGTGGTGACAGAGAGAAATTTCTCAGCACAAATTTCCTGGCATTTTCCTCACACACACATTTTCTGATTCCTGAAAACATCTTCCTAATAAGCCCCAGTGATCATCCTGTGTTCTTCCAGAAAATCTATTACTATTACACCTCTGTGGTCACAAAACCAGGTGACATAACCTTCTGAGTGAACTCTTTGCTGTGGACACTCTGTAGCTGGCCCAGCACTTCACCGTGAATGCCATCATTTCCACAGGAGCTTAAAGTAAACAAAAATAAAGGCACCCTAACAAACCTAATACAATTGTATTGCTTGTTACAGTCCAGACATGTTTTGTTTGAAATTAATTTGTATACATATGAACTAGACCCCTACTGGTAATGTGTTGGTACTTACCCTCATGTAACAGAGCTCAAATAACAATTTAAAAAATAGCCCATGTTTTTCTTGAGTAGTGATTTGACAAAGCTTGTTTACCATAAGAGTACAGCTGTGGACCAATCCATTCTACCTCTGACAAGAAAGTGGGAAAGAAACTATCAAAGTATCTATTAATATCTTAATGCTCAACAGACTTTCGGGCATCTGGCATTCACCCTATGGAGAGCTGATCATGGGTAGCTATGTAATTATAAACTCATGCCCTAGGAATGATTGACACAGGAAGAAATGGACAGATGGATGTTGACCTCAGTCACCTGGATGGGTGAAGGATTCTAGAACATTACTCAGTTCTTCTGGAGACAGGAAGAGGTAAAAAAAAAACAAAACCAGCACTTCCTAAATCTTCTTTGAAGATAACAATACAGAAGGGAATCATCTTGAGTAGCAGCATGATTTGAGCCACATTTTAGGAAAGGTAGTTGCTTCAAATAACCTTTCATCTTGGACAACTATTCCCTGAAGCGAACAGTCTATTCCATTAGGGAATTCCACTATTTCACTATGGAAATCATCCCAGGAAGATCCCACATACAGTAATCAACTGAAGGTATGCCATGGCCATTTTGATAGGTAACTGAATATGAAATAACCATATACAACCCTGAACAACAGCGATCACCATACAGGCATACTTCCATTTATTGCATGTCATTTTTAACCCTGTTTTGTGCCTATTGCATTAAAAAAAATGGAAGGTTTGAAGCAACTTTTGAAGCGAGTCTCTTGGCAAAAATTCCCCAACAGTATGCCCTCACTTCATGACTCTATGTCACAACTTGATAACTCGCATCATTTTAAAACTTTAAAATAATGCCATTGTGCAGTTCCTAGGGTAAACACAAATTCTGTAGGCACTGCAAAACCAAACAACAACTGTGTGACTCCCTTTAGTGTGGCCTTGCCTTTATGGTCATGGTCTGGAACTGGCCCATTAGCTCCTAGGTGTGCCTGTACAAAACAGCTCTCGCCGCAGGCCGGATTTCCTTTCAGCAAAAGTTCCTCTGCATCCAACACGCTGCCGTGGGAGCTGGGCTTTCCCCTGACAGGTGTGCAGGAAACAGACTGGCTCTCTGTGGAGAATGTCTATTTTCTCACACTTGCTCGGTGAAAAATGGCTGAAAGGAATGTCCTTACTTGTTTTAGCAACTCCTCTCCTTGAGTTGATATGGATGGAGAGATATTCCGATTTGGAGAGGATGACATTTAGAAGCAGCAGAGCCTCAGTTTTTGGTGACAGTGTTTTTCACCCGTTCTTTGGGCCATCACAAAAAAAGATTACATGTGTGTGGAGTCTCTCAGACTCATTCATGGCAGTTCTGCCTCCATCACCCATTTCAAGTATGGAGCAAGGGGCACAAAAGGGAAGGAACTCTATTTGACTGGAGTGGACAAAAGTGATAGCAACTGGAGAAATAAGTGTAAACCCTGGATTCTGACATACGTGGATTAGAGACCCAGGTGGTTGCATTTAGTAACCTAGCTGCATGGCTTTAGCAATTCACTTCCATTTCCTGAGCCCCAGGCTTCTCATCTGCAGAATGGAGTCAGTGAGACCTATTTCACAGATTTGAGACTTAAAAAATAAGTGCATAGAGATGCAGTCTGTGACCTTTCCTCCCACAGAGGAAACCATCTCCTCAGACGTTTATATATTTAGAAGTGATTTTAAATGAACTGTGAAATGCCATCTCTATGTATCCAGATATATTACGGCAGTCTGGAAAACCATTTAAAACAGTCCAATGACCCTTTACTTGACTCAGGTGTATACGAATGTGTTCAGCTGGAGATTGGCTTTCAGAAAGTGACTCTTCATATCCTCAATTTTTTCTGATTTCTCCATGCTGAGTCATAGCTTGTCTGCCTTGGGTTTTACATTATACACCAGTTACACTTCTTGGGAATGTGAGGGAGCATCTGTTACCTTTGCCTTTCTGGTCCCCACCTCCTCTTTCTGGAAATGGAAACTGAATATAATTTGGGGGATTTATTTCTCCCTACATTTAGGCCATGGAGTTCAACTGAGGTTTCCTTCTAGTCTACGACCTCTGGGATAGGATATGACAGAGCCACAACAATTAATTTGAGAGATGGTTAAGTATGAATTTTAGTTCCTTCAGAGTGATGCTTAACACTTGAATTAAAACAATTCATTTCCAAAGATAAAGTATAGGCTGCTAATGAGTACCCAGACTCTTTTTTAAAAAAAACCATTTTATTGTGGGCTCTTACAACTCTTATCATCGTACATCCTTTGTGTCAAACACATTTAAATATTTGTTGCAATTATCATTCTCAAAACATTTGTTTTGTACTTGAGCCCTGGGTATCAGCTCCTCATTTTTCCTCTCCCTTCCTGCTCCTTCATGAATTCTTGATAATTTATAAGTCATTATTGTTTTGTCATATCTTACACTGTCCAACATCTCCCATCACCACTTTTCTGTTGTCCATCCCCCATGGAGGAGGTTATATGTAGATCCTTATAATTGGTTCTCCCTTTTAAACCCACTTTCCCTCCACCCTTGTGGTATAGCTCCTCTCACTGTTGGTCCTGAGAGGTTCATTTGTCCTGGATTCCCTATGCTTCCAATTCCTATCTGTGCAGTTTATATCCTCTGGTCTAGCCGGATTTGTAAGGTAGATTTGGGATCATGAGAGTGTGGGGGAAGGAAGCACTTAAGAACTAGAGGAAAGTTGTATGTTTCATCATTGTTACACTGCATGCTAATTGGCTCATCTCCTCCCCACAACCTTTCTGTAAGCGGATGTTCAGTTGCTCACAGATGGGCTTTGGGTCCCCCACCTGCACGCCCCCTCATTCACAGTGAAATGATTTTTTTGTTCCTTGGTGCTTGATATTTGATCCTTTTGACACCTTGTGATCACAAAGGTTGGTGTGCTTCTTCCATGTGGGTTTTCTTGTTTCTGAGCTAGATGGCTGTTTGTTTGCCTTCAAGCCTTTAAGACCCAGGATGCTATCTTTTTTGATATCTGGGCCTCATCAGCTTTCTCCACTACATTAGCTTATGCCCCCATTTTTCTTCAGCAATCATATTGGGAAGATGAGCACACAATGATATGACATTTTAATTTTTTGATACCTGATCCATGATCCCTTCAACACCTCATGATTATACAGGCTGGTATGTTTCTTTTATGTGGGCTTTGTTGCTTCTGAGCTAGATGGCTGCTTGTTTACCTGTAAGACTTTAAGACCCTAGACACTATATCTTTTGATACTCAGGCACCATCAGCTTTCTTCACCATATTTGCTTATGCACCCATTTGTCTTCAGTGACCATGTTGGGAAGGTGAGCATCGTGGAATGCCAGTTTGAAGAACAAAGAGTTCTTGCCTTGAGGGAGCAATTGAGTAGATGTCCATCTGCTACCTTAATACTAAACCTATAAATATATGCACATAGATCTATTTCCCCATTGTCATAAATAAGTATATATATATATATATATATATATGCACACACACACATATATATATACCTGCATTTAGACCTCTATAAATGCCCTTTACCTCCTAGTTCATTCTTTATTTCCTTTTACTTTCTTTCCTCTTGTCCCATTATCATGCTCAGCCTTCATTTAAGTTTTAGTATTTCCTTTTGGTTTCATTTCCCTTGCTCAAGTCCCAACAGGTCTCCTACACCCTCCTTGCCACTGATTTTGGATCACTTGTTGTTCCCTTGTCCCTGAGTTTGTTAACACCACTTCCTTTTCCCCACCTCTCCCTCTCCCACCTCCCCCTAGAACCACCAGTCCCATTGTTTCCTCCTCCAAATTGTTTATCCAGGTATGCTCCCTTCTTGATTCACTCTCATTTTGGGGGGTTTAGACCACACTGTTTCCCCACCATGTGACCCCAGAAATGTTCTCTGCTGCAGTTTGCAGGAAGGGGAAAACGTGGCATGTGCTGTTGTTGGTTACCCATTCCTCTTTGTGTCCCATTAACTCCCCGCAGAGATGTCATCCTCTTAGCTTGGTGTGCCAACATGGGGTCCAGTCTGGCTCTCTCTTTCTTTTCCTCCCTCCCGGCCTGTCTCTGTGTGACTGTGGCATGCTGGCCCCTCTCCCAAACCTGTAGGTTCTGTTCTTCTTTCTGCCACATCCACTTCCAGGAAAAGGGTCAGTTTGGTTCTGGTTGGGACCAGTCCTGTAGTGCTTTCTTTTCAAGCTTCCTTCCATGTGGCCATGCTGTCTTCATGGTTTGGGGTATCATGCTAGGGTCTGCACGTAATTATTCAGACTCTTGATGACATTGGTTTGTGCCTGGATCTTGATGTGTCCGAAGCTGACGATTTGATACTTATCATTATAATTAGTGACTGCTTTTGCTCCTCATATTTTATTAATTTATTTTATTGCTTAAAATGGTTTGAGTTGGGTGTATCTTGCTTGTAATAAAAGACTGTTGCCTAATACTCTGTTCAAAATTAAACCAAACGTACTGCCATCAAGTTGAATACAACTCACGTAATCCTGTACAATGGAGTAAAACTGCCGTTTTAGTGTTTCCTAGACTGTAACTCTTACAGAGATCCCTCTGAGTGACCGGTGGTTTCCAAATTCTGGCCAATGTATAACCACTAGGCCACCAGACCTCCTAATACTTGGATAGTAATTATAATTTATGATACTTACTGAGTGCCTATTGTGTACCTGGAAAAATTCTAAGAACTAAACTAGCTTCCCAGTCTATTTAATATTTACAAAAGTCATATGAATTTTTAACTAGTATTATAAGCATTTTTAAAGAAAGAGGAATGAGATGAAGTGTTTAAAAGCTAACTCTGTGCATATGAGTATTAAATGGTAGAGCCAGAATTTGAAAAAAAGGATTTTCTTAACAAAGGGTCCTCTATTATCTATTAAAAAGAGAGATCATTTATTAAGCCTTAATAGGGCTAAGATAAGAAAAGTACAAGAAAAAATAATCTAGATTAGGGAGAGTGTCAGCATGAAGGCATCAAGGTGTCCCTCCATGATTTCATTTGCCAAAAAAACTTCTTGAAACCTGTTCATATTTTGAAGCCTAAGAGTTTAGCTTGCACAGAATATATAAGGAAAAGAAGAGATGTCTTCACATAATAGATAGCAAATATTTGGAATTCTATGTGTTCATCTAAAGGTAAAGTCTTTCTCCAAAAGACTTTCTTTCTTTCCTTGTAATGTTGGTCCCTGATTCTAATTCTCTGCATTCTTCACATAGGGTGGTCTTATGGAAGTCATTGTGGCTAAAATAATAGGACTACTTGTCAGTATAGACCTTAGTCAATATTTGAGTAGAGAAATGATTCTTCCCTTTGACTTTATCAGTTTTTTATGTCTGTGATAAGGGTATGTGTGGAGGTGTGGAATATTTATGGAAAGATGCATGCACTGTGTTAAATTTTAGTGGTTAAATGCATTTGTTTTACAGTATTTGGACTAATTGAAATGAAAGGTTCAAGAATCTTGAGAGTGGACTCATTTCCACCATCCTAATATAGAAGAAGCTATATATATATATACATATATATATATATATCCTAATATAGAGTTCCATGGGGTTTATGGTCTGAACCAAATTGTTCAGTGTTAGCTGACAGCCTTGGAAAGGTATGTTGATTTTTTACACTCTTTTGGTGAGTCATTCCACACATATTAGTGGCATTGGTTCCCTGAGGATAAGTGGGAGGAGGCAGGCAGGTCTCCAGGGAGATTGAAGAACTTGGAAGTTCACAGGGGGAACAGGAAGTCATCAACAGCACTTTTATCCAGAAGAAATTTGAGGCTCAAGTCCTAGCTTCATTCCTGAACTCCATGTTGATTAGAATGGAATCTTTCCCATTGTACTCTTGGGAAAACAATACAAATTATATGGTCTCAAGAAGTCAAAGAAAATGTTTGGTTTTGTTATTTTTGTTTATAAAAGCAGCGTTCTGCTCTTCACACATTACACACACACACACACACACACACACACACACACACCCCACACACACACATGAGTTTTTCCTTCTCCTCTCCAGCTTAAAAGCTCTAGTAACCATAAACCACTATAATTCAACAAGGTTTATGTGTTGGGCAGCTTTAGCCACAAGGTCATCAGTAATAACACATCAGTTGCTCTGCTGGAAAAGATGGTCTTTCTGATTTCTTGACATTTAGGGCCTCAGGAACCCACTGGGGGCAATTCTACTTTGTCCAGTAGGGTAACCACATTTTGTGGTGGTTCTGTGACAAAGAGGAAGATCTTCAATGAGGTGGATTGAGACGGTGGCTGCGATCATAAGCTCACACATAGCAATTGGGAAGGTGACTCAAGGCGGGGCAGTGTGCTGTTCTGTTGTGTACTGGGTTGTGAGGCATCAGAACCAACTTCATTGCACCGAGGAACAACACTTTGTAACAAGGTCTTGGTTGAGACAGTGAAAATCGTTCTGTTTTCTTTGGAAATGTTCTATGCTGATCACCTTAAGTTAACACAAGTGAATTCAATTACAGTAGTTGGGTTATTCAGAGACAGAGCTAGGGGTTACAGTGGCTGAACAAGGGTGATAGCATTGGTAAGCAGAGGAGTTATATAAGCTGCATGACTTGCTTAACAGTAGAGCCAGCTGGACTAACTGATGATGTGGATATGCAGGATGGGTACAAGAACAAAAGTGAGTAGGCACTGGATGATTGGTGGCTCCACGTACTCAACTAGAGGACACCCAAGGAGAACAGCTTGGAGGCATGGAGGAAATCAAGAGATCTGTTTGGACTTTGTTACATTTAAGGTGAATCTAGGACATCTAAGTGGAAATGTCAAAGACACGGGGTTACAATTTGGAAACTCAGAGCTGGAGCCTCATTGAATGCCACTCTGTGTTGTTCTATATTCTATAATCTAAGAGAGCTACCCTGATGGCATGAGAGAAACATGTAATATGGTTCAGAATAAACCCTGATAAAGAGAGAAATGACAGGAAAAGATAACCAAGTGATTGAGAGGAAGCTTGAGAGCAAGAAAGAAGGAATGGAGAAAAACAAGGACTAGGTATTGAATACCTCTGGATTGAACATATACAACAACATGCAAAGAAAGCCTTGTACCATGTACCTTTGCACGCCATCTTTTGTGTTAATGCTATCCAGAACTTGTAGGTTTCTGAGAAAATAAAAGGGTCAGAAGGCTTCTGGAATTTATGCTAAGTCTCCCAGCTAGTTATAGGCAGATCTGAGACTTCAAACAAAATGTATCTGATCTTTATAACTGAATTAAAAATGGATATGATGGGCTCCTCGCAAAAAGTGTAAGAATGCATTTGCTGGCAATAATTAAGAAACAAGACAAAGGAAAAAGAGGTTCTCCTTGACTTGTGAGATACTTATCTGTACAGGACTTCAGTAAGCCACATGCCTATAGAATACCAAATTCACTAGGAGGCAGGGAATGAAAGAAAAATAGAGGGTAATTCAAGTTAGAATAACTCAGAAAATAAGGAACAGAGAGCCTCTTATTAATACGAGTACGCCAACCTTTGTTTTATAATCCTTGTGTATTTTAATTTTGGTTCTTACAAATTCTTATATTCCTTTGGGAATTCTCTGATAATCATGTAGATCAAAACCTTGTCTTCCTAGTGGTTAAGCATTGGATGACTAATTGCAATGTCAGCCTTTCAAGACCACTAACCATTCTGTGGGAGAAACTTACATTTCCTCCAGTAAGAGTTGCAATCTCAGAAATCCACAGGGGCAGTTCTTGGGGGAAAGATGAAACTTTTTACTTCTGTAAAGAGTTAATTTCAGAAATTCACTGGGGCAGTTCTACTCTGTCAGCATCAACTCCATGGCAATGAATTTAGTTTGTTTTTTTTCTCATTCTAGGCCAACAATGTTGATTTATGTTTAGTTACTCTGTGTGAGTCTTTACAGCACATGAATATCTTAAGTTCTGACTCTTGGGCAGTATTTCCTAAGAAATATATTGGCTAGCTTAATTGGGACATCCAAGGAGGAAACTGCTTTGCTCTTAGGCTCAGCTGGATCCAGGATTTAAATATTACTGTCAGGGCTCTGTCTCCACAGTTCTAAGCTGCACACAAATCACTTGACTTCTTCTTTAGGCAGAGTCTGTACATTTTCTAGTTAGATGTTGCCTACTTTACAGAGCCATTTTTCTCAGCTTGTGGACGAGGCAAGAGACTAGCCCTCTGTGTCCCTACATTAAAGCTAGCTAAGTTATTCTGCTTTCCCCTGTATTCATCACAAACCCTTCCTTCTTGCCAATCACACAGGAAGTCAAATGATTGACCCACTTGGGTCATGTGTTTACCCTTGTATCTACAAGGCAGGCACATCTCCACGATTTAGTGTTCCATTGTATAATATAGAGCAGGAAGGGGGGAGGTCTCCCAAACTGAAACAATGGCGGTCTAGTTTGCCCCTTAAATTGCATGGAAACCATTGTTGTCTGGTGGTTGTTTCCACTCGTTGTTATTATTTCTGCCTGAGGCAGTATTTGAAGCCACACAATAAATCCAAGATAAGCAGCAAGCCGCTGGTTTGATGATTGACATATAAAAAGTCTTATTTTCTCCCTTTTTTGATAAGAGTAGCTGGAACTCTAGGCTCCACATTGCTTTGTAATCTCCTTCTGAAATCTTATCAAAAGAGTGACAAATCCATTCTGAGAACAGACTCATTGAAATGTCTAAACAGATTTCATCCTCTTATGACCTCATAATTCAACTCTCTTGAAATGCAAGTCTAGTTGCATGGAGAAGTCATTTCTTTTCTTCTTGAGTCCGGGAAGGCAAATCTAGCTTATTGTGTTTGCAAGATTCAGTGTTTGCACAATAATTGCTTTTTGATTGTCCTTTTGTGGGTTTCCTATAAGACTATGCTGCAATAGGGGATAGTTTATTTAGGGCAGAGTTTACAAATTTGATGTGCAGGGCTTTGGAGATGTGCAGAGCTGCAGGTCGCAGAATTGCCTGTAGATGTGTTTTGTTTTGTACACACAATGTTTTTGATCTTTTGTCTTTTTGCCAGTATTTTAAAAACAGGTAAATTCACAAGTTAAAAGATTGCAGATATCCAGATTACTGAGAAGTATGGTCACACTGGGCTTGCACTTCCACTTTTTATCATCAATGGGAGCTTGGTTGATTCTTCAGTTGAGACATAGACCAGTTGGAAATGTTGTGTGCCCCACAAACCCCCAAACTAAACTCCCTGTATCGAGTTAATGCTGACTCATGGTCACCCCATAGGACAAGGTAGAAGGATTCCTGTCTGTTTCCAAGACTGTAACTCTTCATGGGAGTAGAAAATGCTTCTTTCTTTGGGGCCTTGGCTGTTGGCTTTTAACCGTTGACCTCACAGTTAGCAGCTACTGCCTAGCTACTATGACACCAGAGCAGTGGGACTTTTATGATTTGCTTAACAAGAAATCTAGAGTTAGGATTGCTTGGGTTTCATTCAAGAATTTCCCAATGCCATTTTCTGATCTTTTGTTCTGCCTTCCTCGGTGCATGGACTCCTCAGCTGCCTACATCAATGCAATTAGAAGGGAAAGAAGAGAGTACACCTCCCCTAGTCACCACCCCAAACCTGCCCCTCACAAAGTAGATCTTTCCAGAAATATTTTCCTTGGATCTCATTGTTCAGAGCAGGGTCATAGGTCAACTTTTGCTGCTGGGGAGGCATTATAGGATTATCTTTTCATGTTTAGTTTCCATCAATCACAATTGATCATCCGTGCTTGGGATTACTAAACCAAGCAACCAACTAATCAACAAACAAACAAAGACAAGCTCGCTGGCATCTAGGCAATTCTGACTCATATCAACCCCTCATGGCCAGAGTAGAATGGTTGCTGGTGGTTTCCAAGGCTGCAAACTAAAGCAAAAAATTCTCTTCTTTCTTCCAAGAGTGACTAGTGAAGCAATCATCTTGTACTTAGCAGCCTCACTCATATCTCACTATTCTACCAGTTCTAATACCTGAATAAAATAAGGAATTTGTTCCCTAGAAGATTGAGTACAAGGAATGATCAGGAAACCAATAGTGACCACCACAAGGTAGATGTATTCCATTTTGTCTTGTGCCTCTTCTCTGTAGCACTTTCCACCTGGACACATTCACTCACTTACTTTACTTGAACATTTTTGTGTTGGGCCATTTTGACTAGAGAAGCAAATCCAGTGAAACATATATGCTTAAGAGAGGGAGTATTATATCAACAAGCAATTATATATTAAGCAAACATCACAGCCCAGTCCAGTTCAAATCCATACTGATTCCAGTCCATAAATCCTAGACTAGTCCATAAATTCCTCTTTAGACTCACACAGCCACATGCAATGATATAGAAAGCAGGAGAACCACAGGCTGGTGGTGGGTCCAAAGTCTTGCGGTTCCAATGGCAATGCGTGCATCTTCATGGGTCTAGCAGGTCTCAGGCAGGTTTCCAAGTGACTCACCAGTGAGAAGATGAAGCAGAGAAAGGGGAGATTCTCAGGACCCTCCTTATAAAAAGGCCACACCCACAAGTAGGCATCATCAGGCCATGACCTGATTGACAGGCTAGACTTCACCCCAACACTTTAAAAACTTTAAGTTGGCACAAAACTATGTAACTACCTCAATTTTCATTTGTGACTCTAGTTTCACAGCAATATTCACTTTTCTTGGTCTGATCTAGTTCAGCCAAAACAAAATGCCTGTTTTTTTGGAGCAGGAGAATTTTGATTTTAAGTGTAGATAGGACACTCACTACAGAATGTATAAACAGACTCCACAGCCATTCCAAATGAGTGGACCCCAAGTCACCATGACTCCAGACAAGGCTTCAGTGATTATGAATCTTGATCATAGCAGATAATATCATCTTTCTCCCACAGAACAGCTAGTGGGTTTGAACCACCACTGTTATAGTTAGACCTAGACTATAGTGCTACCAGGATTCTTCTATGACTAAAGGTATTATAAGCACTTTCTATGGTTTTCTTAATTGTAATACTAGGGTCTTTTATGAGGTGCTTTTATGATTCCCAGGACTTTAACAAGCACCTGGTTTCTAGTAGTTGTTCTATAAATGTTTGTGACAACTAATGCCTAAAATTCAGAAAACTCAACCTCACTGCCATTGAATCAAAGGCGACATAGTGATCTTCTAGGGCAGAGTGGAACTATCCTTGTGGGGTGCTAAGGTTGCGCCTCGTTATGGGAGAGGATGGTATGATCTTCCTCCCTGAAAGGAGCTGGTGAGTTTGGACCCCTGATGTGTGGTTAGCAGCAGGTCTCTTCTCTAACTCTCGAAAGTCTTGAAAGTTATTTTTTAAGAACCTATCCTCACATATACCCTGGGATAAGTGTTGGCAAACTTTTGAGACTGAAGAGGCAAAGTTGTCTCTCACAACAGTTTAAAAATTATTCAAGAGCCATAAATATATATTCAGAGACAAGTGAAATCACCATTATCTGAGTGATATCCTTTAAAATTTTGATAACAGGAAATTATGTTCATTTTGTTTTCATTTTCAATGATACTTCAGAGCCACGTGTAAGTACCAAATGAGTTTGTGTGGTAGTTACATAATTTCGTGTCAATTTGAAGTATAGCAGTGGAGTCTAGTCTGATAGTGCCTCTTTATGGGCATAATCTTCTCATCCAGTGGGTGCTGGGAATTCCCCCTTTCTCTGTGCCCTTCACCTTCTTGCTGGTGAGCCAGGCTGAGACCTGTGCCAGCACTGTGATGCTTCCATGATCCTTTGATTTTCAAGACTTTTCACCCACTAGCTTGTGATCTGCCTGCATTCAGCATGATGGCATGAGGCTGTGTGACGCTGAAGAGGAATTTATTGGACTTATGGAATAGTATGGGGCTCATGGATTTGATCTGCACTAAACTAGGATATTTTCTTGATAAATAAGTACTTCTTGATTTTTTTTAAGTACTTCTTGATTTTAAGCTCTTTCTTACACATAATGAGTATCATTTGATTTGCTTCTCTAGTCAACAAATCATAAAGGTTTGATCTCTACCTCGGGGCAGTGTTTCTTCTTTGGCTAGCCAGAGGTCAGGAAGAGGCACACTGTTTATTCAATTGTTTTCTGGAAAGAATAAGGGGAGTTAAAGTTTTGATTCTCTTATTTGGTTGTTGTCTTTGGTTATTGCTACCTGAAATGGTGAAAATAAATATGACTAATATAAATTTTGAACTCAGGGGGGAAAATTGCCCTTTGAAATTCTCCTCTGAGACCATGCTGTTTAGTCAGATGGCTGACAGAAAGCCCTGTCCTGCTGTGATGCAGCTTGAAGCTTAAGTCCATATTGCATATGAGTGGGACAGCTTAGATAAGGATTAAATTTGACTGTTTTGAAAATGTGTTTAGAATCTGTACTAGGATTTTATTGATTGTTTATCTGTTTCATTTTATGACAGTCCAAGAGATAGTCCAGAATCTAAAAGGTATTGCTTAGACAAGTAAAAGTAAATTAAAAAAAAATCTTTCCCCTAGGTTTCATGTG
Source organism: Nesogale talazaci (assembly GCA_004026705.1). Taxonomy (NCBI): domain Eukaryota; kingdom Metazoa; phylum Chordata; class Mammalia; order Afrosoricida; family Tenrecidae; genus Nesogale; species Nesogale talazaci. Next base: position 9,108 of record PVJH01032535.1, on the reverse strand, counting down.
AATTCCGCCCCCCCCCCCCCAGGAAATGTAATCAAATATCTGCAATCATGTTTGGAGGCAAGCAGTCATGAACAATTACAAGTGGTCTCTTAAGTTATGTCAAATATATTATTTATAAAACAAAATTATTTTTATCCCTCTATTGTTTCAAGACCTTTGTCCAAATACTTTCCCCACACACAGTTGCAATGGTCATATAAGAATAGCTGAGTTATAGTTGTATATTGATTGCATACTGTGTGCCAGTCTTACTGCATAGCATCAACAAATAGCTACAGAGGCAGGACAGGTATGTTATATTAGTAAAGCTCTTTCTTATACAGAAAAAGAAAAGAAAGCCAGATGGGTAACAGTTTTTCTATTGCAACACAGGGTAGCTTTGAATCTGAACTAATTCGACATGACCTGCTTCAGTTAGTGTAGGTCACACCACAGCATATCTTCCAGACTAAAACAGAATAGGAAGAAAGACCTGACAATCTGTTCCCCAAAAGTAGCTAATGAAAATCCTATGACTGCAATCATCTGATCTGCCATCGATTATGGGGTTGGCATAGGACAAAGCAGTATTTTGTTCCACTGTACATGGGTAACCTGACTTAATGGTTCCTAACAATGCTGACCATGTTGTAGCATAGTAAAACAAGTGGAATATTGACCCCTCAAAGAGGCCGTGTGGTAGCATGATGATAAAACGCTCAGCTTCTAACTGGAAAGTTGTCCATTTAAACCTACCAGTAGTTCTTGCAGAGAAAGATGAACCCATTTGCTTCTATGAAGACGAATCTTAGAAACCCCACAGGGCTGTTCAATGTTGTCCTATACAGCTGCTTTGAGTTGAAATCAACTTGTAGGCAGAGGGTTTGACTCTTCAATTTTGACATGCATGAGCACTAAGATATGCAAGGCAGGGCAGGGCAGGGAAAGTAAGCAGCTATGAGTCAGATTGAGGAGGTTACATGTGATGGTGAGTTATGAACTTGGCTGCAAACCACGAGTTCCTGGTTCAAAAGCTCCAGCTGATCCATAGGAGAAAGAAGAGGCTATGTCCTCCACTAAAGATTCCCCACTTCAGAGACCCAAACAATGCTCTTCTGTCTTACAGGATTTCTATGGAGCAGAATCAATTAGTTCAACATCCAATGGCCTTGACTGTGCCGCTCGGGTCTCCTCAGGTCACTGCCATCCAGCCTATTTCTGTAGGAAAGGGTAGAGCTGTCCCTGTGGATTTCTGAGACTATAACTCTTGACAGGAGCAGACAGCCTATGGAGCGGCTGGTGTCTTCTGTTTAACGCCCCATCTCGTAACCCACTGTGCCACCAGGATGAGGACTGTTTCTTTTTTTTTTAATCATTTTATTGGGGGGTCATACATCATTTTTCACAATATATAAATAAGCATACTCGTCAAGCACCCTCACTTGTCCACTTCTGTTATTGTTCTCCAATCATTCTCCTTTTCCCTTAAGCCCCTAGTATTGACTTTTCCATTCCTTGCCCACTTCTCTGGTCTCTCCTCCCCTCCAACCCTCAATACTTTATATACTGTTATTGTTCTGTCATATCTTACACTGCCCGACCTCTCCCCCAACCCACTCCTTTGATGCCCGTCTTTCAATTATGAGCTTGTGTGTATATCCTTGCTGTTGGTTCCATCTCTCTACCCCCTCTTCTCCCCACCCTTCCAGTATCTCCAATCTAACCATTGGTCGGAAGGGGCCCATCCATCCTGGTCTCCCCATATCTCCATCTCCCCTCTATGCTAGTGTGACTTCTCCAGTCCATCTGGATTTGTAAGGTAGTGTTGGGACCATGATGGTCGGGGGGCGGGGAGGAAGGCTTCAGAACTAGAGGAAACTTGTATGCATCATCACTGCCCAGCTGCCCCCGACTGGCCTGTCTCCTCCCCGTGACTCCCCTGTAAAGGTGCGACCAATTACCCACCAGTGGGCCTTAGGTCCCCACCCTGCTCTCCTATGTAATGATGTGATTCTTGTTCTTTGGTGCTCCATGTCTGCTCCCTTCGGCCCCTCTTGATCACGCATGCTGGTGTGCTTCCTGCATGTGGACTTTGCTGTTTCTGCGCTGAATGGTGACTCGATTATCTTCAAGTCTTTGAGACTCCAGGCATTTAATCACTTGTTAGCTGGGCACCATTGTTTCTTCTACACTGTTTGCCTCTGTATCCATTTGTCATCACCGATATTGGGAGTCAATTAGAGGACTGCTTCTTGACTTCAGGAAAATCATTGAACTTTTTCAATAGGTTCATAATATATATGCCTCTGGGTTAAGATTAAAAATGAATCATAAATGGCAAATCCTTGATTGAGTGATTGGCACAGGATAAGATCTCAACAGGTCTCTGTCATTAAACTGTCAACTGTTGCTCAACAGTACTGCCTCCAAAAGCACCCACAACTCAGTGGCTTAAATGATAAACATTTATCTTACTTGGTCATAGTCTGAGTTCACTTGGAGAGGTTTAGCCTCATGTTCAGGGTCCGCTGGACTTGGTTTTCTCAAGGCTGCATGTTGGGTTCAGTTCTGAATATCCCTTTGCCCACCTAGGAACTTTCCTTGTGTGACAAATGGCAAATGTGCAAGAGAACTAGCTGAGGTATGAAGACCTTTTAGTTCAGTACTTCCTTTCTGGCCACAGTCAATGGAGTTACTTAAGCCTCCTGGTCAAGGACAAAGCCAGTGAGGCAGGGAAGTGTTCCCCTCAAGGTGGGTTGAGAAATATGTTTTGGAAATGCTCTTATTTATACAAAGCTTTGCATGTTTTGTATCCACTTAGAGCAATAATGTCTTTAAGGTCTTAAGTAACAATATCTCTACTGAATTTCCTTTTTTCTCACAGTGATGTTCCCTCCTCGTCCCCATACCACAAATGTGTATTTTTAGACTTTGCCTCACATATCAGAGGCTTTGGGGTGCCTGGAATTAATTAGGACCAAACTAATAGTAATACTGTGTTGTCTCTTCCCAGGCAGGGGTAACTATTTTAAGTAAGAAATTGCTGCAAGGTGGATAGGTATCCTGAGTTCTGAATGAGTAATTCAAAATGGTATATTTTGGTGTTATGACACCTGGGTACAAGAGAAGTGACATATTTGTCGATTGTCTAATCAATGAAAGCCAAGGCGATGTCGAAGGACCCAGCAGGGGATCAAGCCATGATCCACTGTTAGAAAAATATTCCTCTGTAGTGTTGCCAAGAAGGTAAAGTGCTTACTAGTAAATTTCCCTCTAGCTAAATCTCCTAAGCCTCTTGGGCCAAGTGAAGTCCTTGAGAGAAATATTTATTTGACATCTTTCGGTTCCTTATTTAATTAGAGTCACACATCTTCCCAGGGGCCATTTATAAACTCTACCACATTTCAATTGAATGCACATTCCATACATAGACTCTGGGTTACCATCTATAACTTCCCTGAGTGAACTTGAGAGGATATTTTTCATGAGGCTCAGTGGGAAATTCTTGCTATAAACATGGGGTTTAGATGCACCCGTAGCTGTCATCTGTTAGGATGTTTACTGTGGTATTAATTCATTACCAGTAAAAGACTTTACCATAAATGTGTCTTCTGTGATGTTTTCTTCTGTTTTTTTATTGTTCCCAAAATATAGAAAACACTTACCATTTCAATACCTTTTCATGTGTTCGATACAATGAAGTCAATTAATATCCATCATGTGGTCTCTCTATTGCCAAATTTCCCATCACTGTGAGTATAAGTTTAGTACTACCTATTTGAGGATTCCCTCCTACTCCAAACCCCTTGCTCCAATCTAGGATGCTCCAACCTAAATCTATTATAAAGACAGAGAATCTTAGAACTTTTGCTTCTTTTTCATATTCTACCCTCAACGGGAACCATCACATTATCATTACAGCATGATTGTTTCAGTGAATGAGGTGTCTAATTTGATGTTAACCCTAGAGTTCTAGCCAGTCACACAGAAGTTTGCAATTATATATATATATATATATATATATATATATATATATATATATATATATGCAGTTGGCAGTACAGTTATGTTTTCAATGACTTTGTGCCTGGCTTTAGTATTCTTTGTTCTTGGCTATAAAATGCTGTGATATTTCAGGGACAATTTTTTAAATGTTAACTTTTTGACTCCCCTGTAATCTGTCACCTCTGCATGGATTGAATATTTATAGGATTAAATATTTTAGTTATTTGTAAGTGAGTCTGGTGATTGATGCCTTAGAGGATTTGTATGTTTTGCTAAGACATGCATACAAATTATGTGAGAAATGAGGCACTAGGTTACAGAGGAGCCTTGTTAAGCACCAATCTCTAAGGAGTCATTGAGGTATGGTAGGTTAAGCACTACGCTGCTAACTAGAAAGTCTATGGTTCAAACCTGCCACCCCCTCTGAGGGAGAAAGATGAGGCAGTCTGATTAGCTAGAATTTGACAGCAAATGCAATGCTACAGTTCCACTCTGTCCTATAGGATCAATATGAGTCACAATCAACTTGATGGCAGAGGGTGTTTAATGCTGTTCTTCTCTCTTCATTTTTACAGAAGCAAACGTTTCTCAGTGGAGTTATTTTCAAGATGATAAAAAGTAATATGTAAAGTGTATCGAGCCTTTATGAAGTAGCAGACATTTTATTACAGAGCCCTGGTGGCTCTGTAATAAAAGTCTGGCTTAGAGATTCAAGGTTAGCAGTTCGAAACCCCCAACCACTCCTTGAGAGACAGGTGAGGCTGTCTAATCCTGTAAAGGGTTACAGTGTCACAAACTGACAGGGGCTGTTCTATTGGGTGTTATAGGGTCACTGTGAGGTGGAATCAATTAGATGACCATGAGTTCGAGGGGCTTTTACCTGCGCATTTTATTGAGTACTGTATTTAAAATTAAGTGTGACATATTGTCATGATCTCATTTTAAATGTGAGGGACTCAGGGCTAAGAAAGTCAGAATTTTGGCAAGTCCACAAAAAGAACTAAGTGGTAGAGTCAGATTCTGAACATAAGTAGTTCAAATTTCATTAATTCCATGAAAGCAGTGTCAACTCATTGGTAGCATTCCCACTTTCCATTCAAGAAACCTGGATTCAATTCCTGGCCAAGGCATCTCATGGGTAGCCATCATCCATCTGTCCATAGAAGCAAGAATGTTGCTATTTTGTTGCACAGAATTCAGAGGTGCTTCCAGATGAAAATAACTAAGAAGAAAGGTCCGATGATTGACTTCTTCAGATCAATCCATAAAAGACAATCCTATGAAAGACAACAATCTGATCTCCATCTAATTATGGGGATGGCACAGGATCTGATAGTTCCCTTCTCTTTTGCGTCGTGTCACTATCAATTGAAGGCTGACCTGAGAAGCAGCTAACAGCAGTAGTTAAGACTGAACTCATTACCAAGCCCTGCCTCCTAGCATTGCTGGTATATAGGAAGAAGATCTGGGATTTAAAGTTCTTATCTAGAAATTTCATGTGATGGATACAACAAAGAAGGCAGTTCTATATTCAGCAGTTAATCATATTTCTGCACTCTGTTATGAAAATGAGAGAAAGTGATTTGTGAAGTTGTTTCAGTGAGTTCTTCAGCCAATATTTACTCTAATAGCTTTAAAAATGGCTTTTTTGTTTGTTTGTTTGTTTGTTTGTGTTTTGGAGGAGCATCACTGCCCTGGTGGGATTAGGAAGCCCTGCCTTGCTCCTGGCTTTGAACCACCAACCCTGTGGGCCATAGTCCTGCAAACGACTACGCCCACCAGAACTCAGCCCTAAAAATGGCTTTATCCCCTTTTTAATAGACTCACTAAAGATCAAAGGGAAATTTATAGTTTCTCTGTTATACTGCATGGTAGTTACATAATCTGGTGTCAAATTGAGATGATTAAGAGTGAAGAGGTGGAGTCTAGCCTTCCAATCAGGTCACAGGTTGATGACCTCATTTAGAGATGCAACAGAGAAAAATAGCTCACTGGAAGCCAGACACATTCTCTCTGTTTTGTATTCCTGATCACAAGTCACATGGAGCTACACTGATGGAATCAGTGCACTGAAGCTGGAAGAGTTACGTAGGGACCCATGCCATCAGTGAGATGTTTCCATCACCACTAGATCCACCAGACTTTCCACCCACTGGTCTGCAATCTTCTTGTATCATTGCTTGACTGTGTGAGTCTAAAGAGGAATCTATGGACTAATGTCAACACATGGTTAATATCAGACTTGTGGACTCAATCTGTTCTGGGCTAGGATGTTTTCTTAATGTATAATTGTATAATGTATAATTGTTCTCTCTCACACACATATATACTAAGTGTCTCTGGATTTCTTTCTCTAGTTAAATGGGCTAACACATACATAAATATATTTTGTAGGGGAAAATATAATTTGAAGAGGGATATTTGAGAATTTGATGGCTTTGAAAGCCTTGGGCAGTATCTCATTGGGTCATCAAAGACCTGCTGTATTACTAATATTATTTTTAGTTTTACATCAGAAGGCCTATGTCACTGAGGTGAATAATATACACAAAAGACCTAATGATAAGAATGTAAATGTTGAACTCTAGCATACAGCAATTAACCATGTATTAGAACTTGGAGAGCTTACACTTTTTCCCTCAAACTGAGTGGCAGAAGTAGAGTGGATCACATGGCCACTTCTATGCCTAGAGTTTAGAGGAGATGAGAAAGGATTTGAAGGGCTTGGAAGCAAGAGTCAGTTCAAGAGGAGAGGGGGATGAGAAATAGCATACTCCAAAACTGATGGCTTTTCACCAGGTCCTTCTTTTTCTTTTAACAGTTTTGACATATAATTCTTGAATCATATAGTTCAAGAGTTTAAACATATGAAAAAGTGTTGTACAATCACCACAGCAATCAATTTTCTTGTGCTAATTATATTTAACTTCCCACAGTCCCTCCACTTCTCCTAATGTAATACCAATAACTTGTTAATCAGGTTAGGGTCTCTAAGGATTTATCTATCCTGGATCGACAATGTTTCAATGTTAGTTACTAATGTTATGACGAAAATATTTCAGGCAAAACAGCAAGATGCTGAAATAAGAAGGCACAGAGATCTTAAGGTGGGATTTATTGTTATTGTGGTTTTTAAAATTAAAATCATTTTATTGGGGCTCATGTTTCCTTTTATACAGTACATAAATGCATATACTGTGCCAAGCACCTTTACATGACTACTGCCATTATCATTCTCCAAATATCTGCTTTTCCAATTGAGCCCTTGATATCAGCTCCCCATCCTTTCCCGTCAGTCCCTGCATAAATTATTATTATTCTGTCATATTTTACTCTACCCGACATATCCCTCCGCCCACTCCTCCGATGTCTGTCCTCCAGATAGGAGGCTATGTGTAGATCCTTGTAGTTGGCGCCATCTCTCTACCCCACCTTCTCTCCATCCATCTGGTAAATCCAATCTCACCACTGGCCTCGAGGGGCTCATCTGTCCTGGGTTCTCCATATCTCCAGTTCCCATCCCTACCAGTGTACCATCTCCAGTCAAGCTGGATCTGTAAGGTTGAGTTGGGACTATGATAGTTGGGAGGAGGCCATGGCAGAGAACAGGTTGAGGGAAGGGCCAGCATGTCACACCCATAGGGAGAAAGACAAGAAAGGAGGAAGAGAAAGAGAGGTGGTTTGTTCCCTACACTAGCATAGGATGCTCAGCGGACTATGCCCCTGCCCGGACTTAATGAATCACAGAAAGAACTGGGCAAACAAAAACAAGACGTGTCAAACTGTCTCCCTATTGAAGCAGACAGCGACATGGGACATTTTGGGGATTACATGGTGGGGAAGCAATGTGGACTGACTTCCCAAAATGAACCGAATCAAGAAGGGAACACCCCTGGTTAGACAGTCAGGAGGAGAGGATGACAAGTCCGATGGTTTCTAAGGGGCATGGGGGAAGGCCAGGGAAGAGGGGGCATGGACAGGCTCATGGACAGGGGGAATAATAAGTGGTCTGGAATTGGTGTCAGGGAGGGTGTGGGAGTTCTAGTAGTGTTTAAGGAAGGGTAATGTAACTGAGAGGAAGTATTGAAACTCCAATGAAGGAGGAACATGATGGTGGGACAGGAGGGAGTTGGAAGGAAATAAAGGAAACAATTAGAAGGCAAAGGGCACTTGCAGAGGTCTAAACAAAGGCATGTACATACATAAATATAATTATGATAAGGAGAGAATGAATCTAAGACCATATATTTATAGAATCAGTACTGGGGGTAGCAAGTAAACCTTGGGCCCTAACCCAGGTGCTCCCTGAATGCAAGAACATTTTGTTCTACGAATCTGATAATCCATGATATTCACTGGCCCAATACACTCACTGAAATAAAATGGGTGCATAAGCAAATGTGAAGAAGCTGAAGGTGCAAAGCTATAAAAGGATATAGCATCTGGGGTCTTAAAAGTCTGAAGATAGATAAACAAAAGGCCATCTATCTGAGAAGTGATCATGCCCACATGGAAGAAGCATACCAACCAGTGGGCTGTGAGGTGTTGATAGGATTAGGGCAGGCATCAAACAGAAAAAAACATACCACTGTGTGCCCACCTTCTTGAGACGATCACTGAGGATGTGTGGGAGCATGAGCAAGAGAGGTGAAGAAAGCTGATAGTGCCCAGCTATCAAAAGATATAGTGTCTGGGGTCTTAAAGGCTTGAGCATGAACAAGCTGCCATCTAGTTCAGGAGCAACAAGTCCCATCATAAAAGAAGCATCCCAGTCTGTGCAACCATGAGGTGTTGAAAGAATTAGGTATCAGGCATCAAAGAACAAAAATCATATAAATATGTGCCCACCCTCTTGATATGATTGCTGAAGACAAATGTGTATAGAGGCAAACAAAGTGGAGGAAACAGATGGTGCCCAGCTACCAAATGATAAAGTGTCTGGGGTCTTTTTTTTTTATTCCCTCCCTCCCTCTCATCCCCTCAAGTCTGGGGTCTTAAAGGTTTGAAGATAAACAAGTGGTCCTTAAGTGCAGAAGCAGCAAATCCCAAATGGAAGAAGCACACCAGCCTTTGTGATCAAGAGTGATCAAATGGAGTAGGCTTCAAGCATCAAAGAACAAGAAT
>PVJH01032534.1:0-22550 GCA_004026705.1 Nesogale talazaci | reverse complement strand
TCAATCACAATGATCTACACATAACCTGCTCCTAGGGGCACAGACAACAGAAACGGGGGTGAAGGGAGACAGTGGCTGGTCTGACACTTGAAAAAAAAATTATAAATTATCAAAGGTTAATGAGGGAAGGAGAGAGAGTGGGAAGGGGCGAAATGAGCTGATGCCAAAGGCTCAAGTGGAAAGAAAATGTTTTGAAAATGATCACAGCAACATCTGTATAAATGTGCTTGATTCAACAGTTGTATGGATTGGTTATTTTTGTTTGTTTGTTTTAAAATCATTTTATCACAGGCTCTTATAGCTCTTATCACAACCCAACCATCCATTGTGTCAAGCACAAAGGCTCTACTGTGGTATCAGCTCATTTTCCCCCTCCCGAACCCTCCCTCATGAATGCTTGATAATTTATCATTTTTTTTCATGGCTTACACCAATCGCTTTCTCCCGTCAAACACTTTTCTGTTATCTGTCGCCCTGGGAGGGGTTATATATAAATTGTTATGATCAGCTTCCCCCTTTCTCTCAATAAATGGATTGCTATAAGAGCCATAAGAACCCCCAATAAAATGAATTATTAAACAAATAAAATACAAATTTGAATCAGGTCACCATTTGTCTGATTTGGAGGCTGGATACAACATGGCTAAATTGACACTATCAACCTTTTAAAAAATGTGATTAAGGCAGCTAATGTAGCAAAAGGTACAAAATCATTAATAACAAAGTAAAGCACCCAAATCATTGGAGAGGCTGAATAAATCAGGAACGACTAGGTGCGATACCTTATCCAAGACGGAGACATGAGAGAGTCAAAAAGCCTCCGTGTGATTTGAAGTATTAGGGAAAAAAATGTGCATGTGTAATTTGGGGACCTCAGAACCAATTAGTTGGTTTTTCATTATTTCTTTTCTATTCTTTTTCTTCATTATTTCTTAGGGGAAAATATGTCCAGTTCTCGAGTTATCATGGTATCACAAAAGTTCAAAATGCTAAATCCTCTGTGAGTCAAGGGTCTATAACAATTTAATTCCTAACTTTAAAAAATTACAAACTGCAAGTGCAATGCACCACAAGATATTTGTCTACAACAGCCAACTTTTAGTAGGAATATTTTACTGCCCTTTAAGGTTGTGTTTAAGTGTTTGTCTACAAAGCAGATTAAATGCCCAAATTCTGTCAATTTAGCAAACTGGAAACAACCCCTACCAAGTCCTGACCTCAAAAGTGTCACATGTGGGGCACAGTGGGTGAGCGGAAAGCCTACACCAGCAGCATTCCGTCTCCTGGTGCAGGGCTGTGCATGTAGGTGGGAGCATGACGACAGGTACATGAGACCTCACGCCAAGGCCTGAGAAAATCCAGCACCTGCACAGCTTTGCCACAGGAAGTCAGGGCTAGAGACGTTGGGGACATGAGGGAATAAAAAAAATATCCCACGATTTAACAGCTACTAACATACCTGAACTCTTGGTTGAGATTGGTAGACTGACTTTAACTTTCCAGAAAGAGATGTTGGGGTCTTAATGAAATATTTCAGGTACACGTCAATCCTCTGATAAGCCACTATATGAGAAAATATTTACTTAAAGGAAAATTTAAGTACCATTTTGGGATTCTCCTCAGATGAATTCATGAGCTCCGCCACAGCCATATCTACATTTTTCAGCAATTCAGTGTTGATGGTTTCTGAGAATAAGCTATAAAAATATTCTCCCTGGGAGAAGCTGAGGGTGCTTTTCTGTAACAGACCGGAGGAAGGCACGGACAACACTGGGGTGCTCAGGAGGAGGCCCATCAGCTGCTCACACTGTGAAAAGCAGAGGGAAGGAGAGATGACAAGAACAGGCATTTACCTACTCCCAGGGGGCAGTGATGCCCCCCCCCCAAAAAAAAAGAACAGGTGTTTGAACACGTCACAAGGGGGAGCTGCTAGCTTTGAAGGTGGAATACCTTACAATGAGCTCTAAGGAGCGTCTGAGCAGTGAAACTAAGGGTATTAACAAATTGCATACACTATAACAATCCTTAAGTTACTAGGCTTAAACTCCATTTTAAGAAGAATGCTGCTCTATTTCTCTTTTAGAAAGTAAAAAAATAAAAATAAATACTCTTGAGAGAAAGTCCAGTCCATGCACATAAATCATACACAATACTTGGCTAAGACCTTTCCAGAGTTTCAAACTTGTGAGTGCCCACCACCTCCCCAGGGTAGCGCATCAGGCAGATGTGCTTCCTACCAGTCCTCCAAAAGCAAAGGCCAGCTCCAGGAATCCACGGGCCAACCGCTCACAGCTAATTTCCAGTGCAGGAGTGCACTGTCCTTCTCCAGAGATGAGGTCTTTATATACCATAGAGAGAAGCTTTGTGCCAACAGAATAAGGGAGATCTGCAGACTAAAATAAAGCCAACACTGAAGTGCCCAAAAAAAGATATTTTACAGAAAAAGCACAATCTCACAATTTTCATTAGTTAAACACACACCACAGGGGGGTTCTACCCTGTTCTATAGGCTCGCTGAGTCAGCATGGACACGAAGGCAGTGAAAGACTGTGTAACACCCCAAAGTATAAATGTAGAAGAAAAAATACTTTCTTGGCTACATTTAGGTTAGCCACCAAGACTATTGGAGCCCTGGGAGCAAATTTCGTTAGACATGGCCAACCACAAGCCTACAGTTCAAAACCCCCAGCCACTCTGCAGAAGAAAGGTGAAGCCTTCTACTCCTGTAAGACTGACGTTCTCAGAACCCCACGCAGGCAGGTCTACTCAGTCCAACTGCACCGCTTTGAGTTGAATCAACTGGATGGAAGTGAGTTTCAGTTAGGGTTTTGTGGCCACAAAGCAGCAGTAGCAATTAACCTCTAAAGTGGTAGGTGGTCCTAGAAATCCTCACATGTTCTTTGTTTTACATATTTAAAATTTTTCAGATTTATTTTCCAGATAACATCTAACTGGAACAAACTTGCCTGTAATTCAACATGCCCTTTACAAAATGATGTTTTATGTCCTTTATGAATAGATTAAATAGCATTGTAAAGGTAAAAGACCTGTCAGACAAAATGAGTTCTGAGGGCTTACCTGTGCTGGTAATAGAGCATGCAAGAACCCAGCTTTATTAAGGTGTTTACATGCTGACACCAAAGAAGCCAGCGCGGTCCTGTCCACTGGGGCAGTGGGATCATACAGGTCAACAGCAAAAAGGTCTTCAAGGCTGGTCACATCAGAGAAACAAAATGAAAGCTGTGTGAGGTCTGATGTCATTAAATTACTAGGAGACGCTGGAAAACGATATACATTATTTATGATGCAAACATTTACTAATGACCAGGGACTCAAACTCACTAGTGTATAGTCTTGGACAACAAACAAAAGCCAGTCCCCAGAAAGATGCAAGCCTCTAACTTAGCAATGGAAATCACAAGAAGCAAACCCCATAGACCCTGGACTGTCCTAAAGTTCAGGAAACACAAACTTATCCACTACCATCAAGTTGGTGCCAAATCACAACGACCCACTAAGATAGACTAGAACTCTAGGTTTCCAGGGCTGTACCTCTTTACAGGAAGACAGCCTCAGCTTCCTCCCACGGAATGACTAGTGGATCCAAATTGCTGACCATGTGATTAGCAGCCTAAAGTGGAAGCAATTACACCACAAGGATGAAGGAAGGGATTCCGTGAAATATAAGATCTTTAAACAATTAATGTCTTTTATTCAATGCTTTTTTTGTTGTTTGTTTTATTACATGTTTACTCTAGAAAGAGCCACAGGATACTATTTCTGTTCCCTTAATATGTTGGTCTCAGAAACCCCCAGTAACCCCCTGTCCTAAATGGTCACTTTGAGTTGGTACGGACTCAATGACCCTGAGTTTGTGAGTACTAAGCCAGCGCACACAAGCCAACAGCAACATGACTACCTTTGCACTGGTATTTGTTCCCGAAGGTACGTCGTCAGGATTTCTTTATATGGCAGTTTCTTCAGTGCTGACATCAGGTTCACACACACCCTGGGAAGACGATCCATGACCTGAACATCTCCCATATTGAAGCCCACGCTGGGGGGATCACACAGTGTTTTCACCACAAGCTTCACAAGGTTGGTGATGAGGAAATTCTTTTCAAGCAGCTGTCCGAGATGAGTTGAATTAAAATATATTGTACAGGTTAGTTATACTTCTACTACAGGCTAAGGGCCCTAACATTGGGAATTTTTATCTGTTGAATTAAAACATATTGTACTAGGTTAGTTATACTTCTACTACAGGCTAAGGGCCCTACCATTGGGAATTTTTATCTGTATAAAATAAAGAGGAAGCACACCACTCGGTCCTGTGTACCGCTCACAACTGTTTTTATATTTGAGCCATTGTTGCAGCAGCTGTGACAATCCATTTCTTCTCTGGCCTTCCTCTTTTTCACTGCTCTGCTACTTTATCAAGCATAATGTCCTTCTCTAGAAATTGGCCTCTTCTCATAACATGTCCAATCTACATAACATGAGGTCTAACCATTCTTCCTTCTAAGGATCATTCTGGCTGTACTTTTTCCGAACAGATTTGTTTGCTCAATTCACAGTCAATGTGACTTTCAACATTCTTCCCCAGGACCATGAATGAAAAACAGAGCTTCTCTTACCATCGTCTTCATTCATAGTCCAACTTTCATAGGCACATGAGGCAATTAAAAATACTATGACTTGAGTCAGACAAAACTTATTTCTCACAATAACACCCTTGGTTTTCAATACTCTAAAGAGGTTGTTAGGGTCCAAAAGATGTAATATTTTTGCACAGTAAATAAAAAATCAACAAATGTATTTCTGGGATTGTGTGTTTTCAGCCAAAGTACATCTGATATCAGCAATGGTATATATTTTTCCATGTCATCAAATGAAGGTGGCTTGAATTTCTGGCAGCTCCCTGTCAATGTACTTTTGCAACCGTTGCTGGATGCTCTTCAGCAAAAATTTACTTGCAATTGATATTACTGGTACTGTTCTATAATTTGAGTCTTGTGGTGGGTCAACTTTCATTGAAATAGGTACAAATAGGGCTGAGTCCTGGTGGCGTAAGTGGTTGAGTGCGGGACTGCGGCCCGCGGGCTTGGCAGTTTGAATCCAGAGGCAGCTCTCAGGAGCGGCACTGAGTAGCTCCCACGGCCACCAGAGGGCAGTGATGCCAAAAAAAAAAGAAAATAGGTACAAATATATATCTCTTTCAGTCAGTTGACCACGTAGCAATCTTCCAAATTTCTTGGCATAGGCAAGGGCATGCTTACAGTACTTTGATCAGTCTCTTAGAACATTTCGATTGGTATTCTCTCAATTTCTGAAGGCTTCTTTTTGGCTAATACTTTCACTGCAACTTGAACTTCTTCCTTCAGAAGATTGTTTTGTGAAGATATGCTCCCTGGAACTGAACTGCAAATAGTCCTTTTTAAGCATAGTGACTCTGTGTGCTTTTGACACCTCCTTCTTCATTCAAATGTTTTGTCCATAGAGTCTTTCCACATTGTAACGTGAGGCTTGAATCTTTTCTTGAGTTTTTTCAGTTTCAGATATTCTGAGCATGTTCTTTCTTTCTGGTTTGCTAATTCGAGGTCTTTGCACATTTCATTACAATAGTTTACTTTGTCTTCTTCAGTTGCCCTTGGAAGTTTTCTGTTCAGCTCTTTGACTTTATTATTTCCTCCACCTGCCTTAGCTATTCTACAAAAAAGAGCAAAGTCTCTTCTGATATCCAATTTGACCTTTTCTTTCTTTCATATCTTTTAAACAATCTTTTGCTTTCTTTCAAGTATATACTTTTTTATTTTTGGTAATGGTTTTCTTGGCACTTAATATACATATCATACAATTCAATACTATCAAGAAGAACTGTACGATTATCATAAGAAATTTCAGAACATTTCCTCCCATGATGAAATCACCTTTAAAATGAGTTGTGTAATCACCTTCACTTCTAGTGCTTCCCCCCTCCCACCTTCACTGTTGACTCCTGAAATCCCCTCACCCACTCAACCCTCCTACCCCATTACCCTCCCTAGCAACCCTTGCCTCGGTTATTACCTCTATGTATCCGCTCCTGTGCTTTACAAACTGGCACACAGACAGATGAGTGGTGGCCATATTTTATTAACACAATGAAAACGTGAAGAACAAATAAAATTCTAGTTTCCAAAAAATAAATAACTTCTACGGTAATGGAAAGTACTGAAAAAAGTACTTTCTTTTTTCAGAATGGCCACATCTCATAGAAACATGATGAACAGTTTTCAAATGCCAGGTGCTATTTCTAAATTAAGAGAGCAGCAAAGTGACCTTACCTTGCAACCTTCTGGAGAAGTGTTCAGGAGCATTGTGATGAATTCCATAATTCGGACCACAACTGTGCATTTACTATAGTTATACCCTTCTTCTTCCTGGGGGCTGGGAATGTCATCCAGGGCCCCAGCACCAAAGCACTGCTCTGCTGCTGTGATTTTGTGCAGGGCCAGTCTCTCTAAGAAAAATGCCACTGCTGTCAAAAGTGAAGACTGTGCTTCAGGACCTGGAAATAATTATATTAAAATATTAATGCTGGCCATCTTCCTTTATACAGAGAAATGACTTCATCATTCATAAGTTTACACTTACAAATAATAAATTACTTTACAGTTACTTCTTAAGTATAGAAATGACAAACATTTTTAAACAATTAAATAAGAACTGAAAAAAATGCAGCTATTTGTTCTCAAAAGAATACTCAAGGGGCTGAGCCCCAGTGGCATAGTGGTTGTGCGCAGGACTGCGGCTCACTGGGTTGGAGGTTCAAATCCAGCAGCAGCTTTCCAGGAGCAAGGCTGGGCCTCCTACTCCCACCTCCAGAGGGCAATGATGCCAAAAAAAAATTTTTTTAAGGAAAAAAAAAAGAATACTCAAACAGACTTCAACTTTAGATTTATATAATAAGAACATATTGGTAAAAATTATAAAACACTGCTGGAGGAGATTATAGATGACTAAAATGAGTGGGAAAATGTTCCATGTTCCTAAGTTAGAAGACAATATTACTACCATGTCAGTAGTATGGACAGTTGCTACAACAGTGGGCTCAAGCATAACAATCTTTACGATGCTGGTGCAAGGATCAACCTTGTTCCATTCTACTGTGCACAGGATTGCTCTGAGTCAGAATTTACTCGACAGGACCTAACAATGAGACCCAACTAGATCTACAGACTCGACGCAATGCAAAGTCAAGTCTCTATAGCCTCCTTTACAGAAATGGGATGCCAGTTGTCATTTTTATTTGAAGTGGCATGAGGCTCCAAAGGGCTAATGCAAAAAAAAGACAGACAGACAGAGAGAGAGACAGAATAGGAGAAGGAGGATTCATACTTCCTCATTTTCAAATGATCAAAACAGCCTCATAATGTTATAATCATAGATACAGACAATGGAATAAAACTGACAGTCCATAAGTAAACATACAGATCTACAAAATCAAATGATTTTTCAATAAGGTGGTAAGTCCATCTGCTGGGGAAAGAAAACGGTGTTAGAAAATGGAATATCCACATGCAGAAAAGTTGAACCAAGATGCCAATCTCACACCAAAACAAATTCAAAGCAGATTAAGGAATCAAATATAAAAACGACAATTAAATTTTTTGAAGAACAAACAGAGATAACATTGTCAGGACTAGCTTTTAACAATGGTCTACCTAGTATAGTAAGACAGGTGCAAACAGCAGAAATAAATAAACAGAACCTCATAAAAACTAAAAACTTTTCTCTATCAAAAGACGTCGTCACCAAGCAGATTATGGAGGACATAGGTGCTATCACGAAGAGTGGTTAAGAGCGAGCAATTCCACTCCTCCTTACAGTCCCATAAGACTTGGAAGCAGAAGCTATGACTGGTAATGTTCACTGAAGCAATATTCACAATATCCCACAGGTGGAAACAACCCAAGGGCCTACCAACAGACGAATGGGGGGAAAGTACGTCACATACCTAAACTGAGGTACTACTCAGCAAGCAGGAGCAATAAAGTCTCATGATATGGACATGCTACGATATGGATGGATCTTGAAGGCATTGTGCTGAGTAAGTCAATCATAAAAGGCCCAAAGGTTACTAGCTGGGAAAAGAAGACGGAGAGCCACTGCTTATAGAGTACTCAATTTTGGTTTACAAAGATGAAAAATTGTGTGTTTTTTTGAAAAATTGTATTGTTGCAGAATACAATTGAAAAATTGTAATAGCTGCAGAATCAATTACCATGAATATGGCCCATAAGCTGTAAAAAGTTCAACTGACAAAACTCATGTGAGGAAAATATTTACAACACAAGAACAACAACACAAAAAGCTGTCAAAGTCACTTATTTACAACTAAAAGTCTCAAAGGATTTTGTTAGGTGGCTTGAGGTTTAGTATCACAGTTTCGTGGAATATGCTGGTTAACTGCCCTACCAATAGTCTGTGTAGGGCTGCTTGTCTACCTCCTACATTTTGCAAGCAGCCATCCCAGGCCATGACAAATTACTGTGCTAACCTGGACCAAAATAAAAGGAGAGTCAGGAGTGGAAATGAAATCTGTAGCTAACTGTTTCCGCAAACAACTACCTTCTGTGTCATAAGCCCAGAGCTAATAATGCTTGGCTAACACTACTAAGCATTTGATCAAAAGGGATATGCATGAATCCTGAGAAAAAGGAAAATGCTAAACAGAATTTCAAAGGATCATGGAATTCAATCTTTCTGGAATCAGTGGGGCTGGGTGAACCTCTAAAATTACTGCTCTGAGATACTTATTGAACACGATACCATAATTATCCCCCGAAATCTTAAAAACAAACAATATCACTTAATTGATAAGTGATGTCAAGCAGTCTAGTCTTTTAAGACTCCTCTTTCTGTGATCAAATTCATAAAAGCAACTCAAAAGAGTAGGAGAATAAGTTAGGGCCAGAAAGCTCATGTTAATGGAGAAGGACAATCTCAGGAAAGGATAGTGAGTGCTGTTGCACAGTTTAAAGGACGTAATCAATGTCACTGAATTACACATGTACAAACAGTTGATCTGGTGTACACTTGGCTGCACACAGTCTCAAAAACAAATGAAATTGGTTTTTCTGGTTTTGTTTTTTTCTTAATTTTATTTTGCTGTTGAGAACATACACAGTCATCTGGCAGGAGATAGTAAAAACACCCTCAATCACACACGCCACAATTCCCGGCCCACCCACTCGGCCAGTGCCACCATGACCTGCTCGGGCACTACGGAGTCAATGGCTGTAGCCAACAGCTATTCTGCCATCAGTTTCTTGACACAATCGGGAAACAGACAGCCACATCCATATGCCCTTCCACGATGCCAGCAACCCGGAGACAGGGAGTGCTCACTTCATGGCTCCCAAAATACCAAATGAACCCAGGCCCAACTCACCCAACTGGGAAGATGAAAACATAGCCCCAAACCCCAAAAATCTGGTAGGGAAGAAAAAAGCATACAGTCAACAAATAAAAGTATGCCACAATATCTCACAGACACCTTAAAACCACATAAAAAAGGAAAGAAGATGAGATGGCTCCGACAAATAAATAACTAGAAAATGTCCTGCGGAAGACTAGGGAACTAGAATTACCAGATAAAGTAAAAGTTCTTTATATATTGGGTCTTTCGAGGGATTAAATAAAATATGGACAAAATCACTACCACTGAGCTGATGCCAACACAGACACCCTACAGGACAGGGTACAACTGCCCCTTTGGTTTCTGAGACTTCAAGCTTTTATGGGAGTAGACAGCCTAATCTCTCTCCTGAGGTGCAGCTGCTGGTTCTCACTGCAGCCTTTGTCACTAGCGGCTCAGTGTGCACCCACTACATCTCCGGGGCTCCAAAATAAAGGACAACAGACTGGAAATTCTCAAAGAATGCAATAAAACAGTACAAGGAACAAGAAAATGCATTAAGACAATATAAGATGAAATAGACAATCAGAAACCACAAAAAGCTGCGATTAGAAATCCAGAAAAATTGGCTGAGCCCTGGTGGCGTAGTGGTTTTGTGTGGGACTTCAGCCCACAGGGTTGATGGTTCAAATCCAGCAGCAGCTCTCTAGGAGCAAGGCTGGGTTTCCTAATCCCACCAGGGCAGTGATGCCACACACACACACACACACACACACAGAGAGAGAAAAGAAATCCAGAAAAATCAATACTAAAATTTCCAAAAAAATGTAATATGAAAAATAAGATAAAATATTAAAATTAAATCAATGAAATACAGTATCAACAAAAATAAAGGACACTAATCTATTAAAGGAACACTCAGAAAAAGAATGAACCAAAAAATCAGAAAGAATGACATGGGACATAATCAAGATGAACAACTTGTATGTGTTCAGAATTCTACAGTAGAATGAGGCACACACACATACACAAAAAAGGAACATTTTTTTCTCCAAAGATTTGTTGGCAGAGAACTTCCTTACTACCTTGCAAAGGCAAAATATAACCATTTAAGGAACCAGAAGTAACACAGATTCCCAAAAGGAAATACACAAAGACATATCAGAATATAATTTCTAAAACCAAGACAAAGAAAGATTTCTGAGAGCATTGTGGGGGTGCAGGAGAACAAGCAGACCAAGCTCTGGCTTCTCAGCAAAAACCATGCAGGCAAGAAGGCAGCGAGGGGGAACAAACAGCAAGACACAAAAAGACAAAAGCTGCCAACCAGAAGTTAAGACTTCAATCACAATGGTCCCTCACATACAATGACAGAAATAAGGATATCTGTACATAAACAGAAAATAAAGGAGCTTGTAAAATATAGGCCAACCAGTTAGGAAATGCTAAATAGAATTCTTTGGACAGAGAACCAACAACATCAGACAAGGCAGTGGAATTAGGATACCGAACAACCCAGAAAACCACCCAAATGAACTTCCAAAATCAAAATCAACACACAAGACTGAAAGCGTACCAGAAATATCAATTGGTAAAAGACAACAACTACAATGCATAAAAAATAAGTAAATGGTGTATTGACAACACTTCCAAATGGAGAAGACGGTGGTATAAAAATAGAATAAATTGCTTTAATTATAGAATAAAAAACAAATTACAAGGTAAGCACAAAGAAATTTAATAACATTTCCAACTGAAAAGAGAAATATTGACTCAGTAAACACAATAACAACAAAGGAAACGAAGAAAATCAGCAGATAAAATGAACTCAGCACAAAAAAATTCATAGAATAAAAAAACTTCGGATAACACACTTATACAGACACACAGTAAAATAGAAGCAGTATAAGCATATCTAAGGATATGCACGTACATTGCACATACATGCATTGTGGCAGTCATGTGCTTATGTTAATTTTATGATTGAAATGTAGGGGTGGAGTCTAGCCTGTTAATCTGGAGCTAGCCATTGAGTAGCCAATGAAACCTCTATGTGGGCATGGCTTTCTCCTGAGACTTCTGGGAAATCTCGCGATATTTCCCTTGTGAAGATGAGAAGCTATCTTCCCCAGTTGTTGGGAGTTAGTTACAGAGACGATGAATCACGGACAAGACAAGAGGCAGCATCCGAGAAGCTAGAGGAGCTGGTGGAGAGACCACACGGCTTTGCCCTGATGGAGCTGGACCTCTGAAGCTGGGGCAGCCACAGGGAGACCTCTGCCAGCGATGAGTTGCTTCTGCTGTTGATGGACCCTGAGCCCTGGAAGCGAGGAGCCATGTGGAGACCCCTGTCAGCGCTGGGATTCTGCACCCACTGACCTGTGACTTCGTGAATCAGAAGGAGACTTTATAAGACTGATTTCGGGCATATGGGTTAATATCAGACTTATGACTTTGAACTGGACAGGGCTCAATATCCTGTTCCTCTTGTATATAAACCTTTTCCTTATATCCACATGCGTGTCCTAGAATTTGTTCCTCTATTCTACCCAGACTAACACGTATTAAATACACTAGTCAAGGAAAGATTTAAACCAAATTTTAAAAACAAAGATTTAAAAACATGATTCATGAATAAATATCCAACAAGGCACATATCTTTGTTTGTTTTTGTTTTTTTGTTTTTTTGGGGGGGGGCATCACTGCCCTCTGGTGGCCATGGGCGCTACCCAGTGCTGGGGCCCTGAGAGCCACCGCTGGATTTGAACCACCAAGCCCACGGGCCGCAGTCCTGCACTCAACCACTTATGCCACCGGGGCTCAGCCCTAAGGTATATCTCTTAGACCAATGGTTTTCAACCTTCTTAATGCCATGACCCTTTAATACAAGTTCTTTCTGTTGTGTTGACCGCCCTCCGCCCACCCATTAAATCTTTTTTTTATTTTTTTTTTTAGGCATCACTGGCCTGGTGGTGGGTAGGAGGCCCAGCCTTTGCTCCTGGGAGCTGGAATCGAACCTCCATCCCAGTGGGCCGCAGTCCCGCGCACAACCACTACGCCACCGGGGCTCAGCCCCCATTAAATCTTTTTATTGCTACTTCATAACTACAATTTTGCTTTTATGAATCAGTCAACCACGGTGAAACGGTTGTCTGAGCCCCAAAGGGGTCATAATCCACAGGGTGAAAACCACTGCCTTAGACCAAAAGACTAAAATAAATTAAATATCAATGCAAAAAAATAAGCAAGCAAAAATAAATAAAATAACAATATTACTAGCTGATAAAATAAACTTTAAGGTAAAAACCAGTGGGCTGAGTCCTGGTGGCGTAGTGGTTGAGTGTGGGACTGTGGCCCATTGGCTTGGTGGTTCAAATCCAACAGCAGCAGGGCTGGGTAGCTCCTACAACCACCAGAGGGCAGTGATTCCCCCCACCTAAAATAAATAAATAAATAAAAACCAGCAGAAGAGACATTATATAATGATTAAAGGGTCAATCTAACTTCAGGTAATACAAACAATAACTATCTAGAAAACCAATGAAAGTACCTCAAAAAAACATAAATAAAACTAACAATATGGAAAAAAATTTAAACAATTCCATGATTATAATGGGAAACATTACCAATCATTTATGATGAAGGACAAAACAACTTGAAAGAAACACAAAACTCGGGCTGAGCCCCGGTGGCGTAGTGGTTGTGCACGGGACTGCGGCCCACTGGGATGGAGGTTCAATTCCGGCTCCCAGGAGCAAAGGCTGGGCCTCCTACTCCCACCACCTGAGGGCAGTGATGCCTAAATAAAAAAAAAAAAAAACACAAAACACATTCTTATCCAGCACATATGGATAATTCGCTGGAACAGGGCAGGTTACACCACAAATACAGCCTCAGTAAATTTTAAAACATCCTAAATATGACAAAACATATTTTTCAGATGACAACTCTGGAAAATTAGAAATCAATAATAGGAAGATCTAGGTAAAAAAACATACAAACATATGAAAATTAAAACTGCTTAAAAACCACAATAGAGGGGCTGAGCCCCAGTGGCGTAGTGGTTGTGCGCGGGACTGCGGCCCACAGGGATGAAGGTTCAACTCCAGCAGTGGGGCTGGACACCGGAGAGCAGTGATGCCCAAAAAATAAATAAATAAATAAAAATCTAGCACTGAACAAAAATAAAAATATACCAGAACCTTCGAAACACAGAGAACAACTTACAGAAACAGCTTCATGTGCCAGAAAAGAAGAAAAAATACTAAAATACTAACATCTAATGCATCTAATGCTTAACAATTAAGGAAAAAACCAAACAGCAAAAATCCCTACAATCACCAGAAGAAATAATAAGGCAGACACAAATGAAACAAGAAATTGATTCTTTAAAAGGGTTTATAAAATTGACAAATAGGATCAAGGGCTGAGCCCCAGTGGTGTAGTGGTTGTGCGCGGGCGGGACTGCGCCCCACTGGGACGGAGGTTCAATTCCAGCAGTGGGGCTGGGCCTCCTACTCCCACCACTGGAGAGCAGTGATGCCCCCTCCCCCCCCCCCAAAAAAAAAAAAGACAATTCAGCATCCAAATAGGATCAAACAACAGAATTGTATGTGAATGGATATACTGGATTGTGTAATATATGGGGGGAAAAAAAAAAGAAAAGCTATTATAGCTTAAAAAAAGAAAAAGGGGGCTGAGTCCCGGTGGCATAGTGGTTGAGTGCGGGACTGCGGCCCACTGGCTTAGCAGTTCAAATCCAGTAGCAGCAAGGCTGGGTAGCTCCCACGTCCACCAGAGGGCAGTGATGCCCCCCACCAAAAAAAGGAAAAGAAGGTATGGTAGGAAGGCAGGGGAGAAAGAGAAAGAAAATGTTTTGAAACTGATTGTGTCCACAATAGTACAATACTGCTTGATATAATTGAACTATGGAAAGCTATGCTATCTGTAAGAGGTCCCAATAAAGTTATTAAAAATAATAATAAGTGAAATTGACAAATCACTGGCAAACTCAACGAAGGAAGAAAAAATAGCCTGACTAAGAAGTGAAATGGATGCCATCCCAATAAAACCAATTCAAGTGGTTTTTAAACTACATTAAATTTGGTAATAGCATATGTTATGAGAAATTTCTAAATTTACAGAAAACAATAATCTGAATAACAAAGAGACAAAAAATCCAATGAAAATTGTGTAAGGGGCATGAACTGGCATTTTATCAAATAAATCATTCAAGAAGCCAGTAAGTTCTTCATATAATCTGTTTCTTTTTTTTCCCCAGCTTCCCTCCCCCCACGCCATAAACTGTTTCTTTACCTATTTGCTCATCATATAACAGTATAGGACTGTGAATATGGGACTATGCCAAAAGCACATATAGATTTGGTAGAAAATATTTTGCATAGGTACTAGTATGTGCAGCAAATATATAAGGGCAAAGTCAGGAAAACTCCCTGGAGTTAGCATCTTAGAATCACATCTCAGGGGCATGGCTGGCAACTGCACAGCACAGTCGATAAAGACACCAACATTCTACATCTGACTTGGGTGAATAAAGACTGAGCTCTTAAAAGCTTTCCAAGTGGTCATTTAAGATTCCGCTATTGGTCTCTCCCAGACTCCAGCCAAGAAGAGAAAATCAAAGATGCAAAGAAGCAATCTGCCTAAAAGACTAAAGGATCACGTCAACTCCAGTATCTTCTCCTCTGGGAACAAAAGTGGATGATGCCCTGCTACTGCTGCGGGCGACTCTTATTTTGGATCATAGTACAAAGTTCTAGAAGGGAATGGGGACAAAAATGTAAAGTAAAGTTAAAAATCATAAAAAGGCCAGACATACAGGTCTGACAGAGGGTGATAGAACCCCCAAGATTATGACCTTCAAATACCCTGCAATAGCTCTGTCACGCAGTGGTTACACATTGGGCTGCGATCCACAGAGTCAACAGTTCAAAACCACTCTCAGGATCTTACAGGGGCAGTTCTACCTCGTCCTAGAGGATGGCTATGAGTCAGTATCGACACAATGATGGTGATTTTGGTTTTAGTTATCCTTCAAGCCTAGAATTGCACCTACCCTCAAAGGATCCTCCCTCAGCCAAACAACCGAAAGGCCTATTAAGTAGACAACGGGGCGTGTACTCCTTAGAACACCCAACCACACGAGATCAAAAGGACAGGATTTTCCCCAGTCAAAGCTCAAGAGGCAGGATGTAACAGACACACAATGGGAAAGCAAGAAGGAAGTGAGCAGAGTGTTGTTACTTTGAGAGGGTTAAACTAAAGTCAAAAAACAAAATGGGCATACACTGTTGAATGGAAAATGTATTTCCACTGTGAAGTTTCAACCAAACCACAGTAAAATGTTAAAACAAAGAAATAAAAATAAAATAAATGAAAAACAGAAGTTATAAACTGTCCTTCAAAGGAGAGACAGTGCAGACAAATGATGGCAGTGGTGTGCATGAGCATTACGACGTAATTTTATGGAATCAACTTTCAAGTCCACTCTCAGAGACTTTCTTAATATAGTAGACATTTTTATTTCATAGAATTACAGCCTCAACAATATTTTTGTTACAGATATGTCATCAGACTTGGCCTTAGGACATAGCATGGCTCATGCCACCAAATCCAAGTCTAAATTAATGTTCATTTATATTTGTGTCTTCAAAGAGTCTTTAATCATCACGTGTCTTCATGTGAATTAATTACGATTACATGTAGAAATTAGCAATAGGAATAAACTGAGGTGCCTAGTAAGACAGAGTTCCCTTTTTTTTTTTTTTTTACAGAGCTGGGAGTAGCCCAGTTTTCATCGATGGATGTTTCCTTACCTCTCAGGATATAATTGATTCTAATAATTAATTGAAATAATCTTGTGCTATTGATACTTCTGATTCTAAATATCATTTTGTATTTTAGTATTTAAGAGTGTGAGTTTCAGAGACAAATGGGATAGATCAAATCTTAACTTTATAGTTTCTTGTACAAATTCTGGAAAGTCATTAAACTTCTCTAAGTTTGTGTTTCATCATTTGCAAAAACCGGATAGCTAACTAATCTACCTTAAATTTCATTGTGAGGCTCACGTCACTCTGAAGGATTAGAGTTAGTAACCAACATATGTTGACCACTAAGTAAATGTTAGCAATTATTTTTAGTGCAGTCTTAAAATTCACTGCCTAGTCATTTTGACTTTACTCTTGAGCATTTTCGCTCTTTTTTGTTTTTCTCCATATTTACCTTATCACAAAATCATTTTCTCTGATAGATAACCTGAAGCTTTCTGATCATTAGCATATACTCCAACCAGATAAGGGAAAGACAAGCATACT
Organism: Nesogale talazaci; assembly: GCA_004026705.1. Classification (NCBI taxonomy): domain Eukaryota; kingdom Metazoa; phylum Chordata; class Mammalia; order Afrosoricida; family Tenrecidae; genus Nesogale; species Nesogale talazaci. The sequence goes on along the minus strand of PVJH01032534.1, from coordinate 5,810 downwards.
TTTACCCCTGCCCCATCTCACAGGAGCTCATAATCCCAGGGTGTTAAAAACTCAGAATCTCACAAGAAGGAATGCAAAATGCTTGTATATGTGACTCCCAATTCTTGGTTGTCAACAAAACTTAACGAGGAACAATCAATCTTGCAACATCAAAAATAACTTTGGTGAGCTATCGTTATGTACTTTTTTAGCATGCAATTCAGAAGATACATATAAAATCGAAAGACGGTCTATGAAGAACTGTGTTTTCAATTACCAAACATACTGAAATTCAATAAAACTGTAAGACTTGACCCAGGACTCAGAGATGGCGTCTCCCGTGTCCCTGAAGGAGAAGCGCCTCCTGGACGTCAAGCTCTCGGAGCTGCCCAGCTGGGTGCTGATGCGGGACTTCACCCCGACAGGCATCGCCAGCGCCTTTTGCAGAGGCTACAATCGACATTACAACCAGGACGTCAACGTGAGCAAGGGCAGCGTCGCCGGCGTGTCCATAGTGTTGGGGGCCTGTGTGCTGTTCAGCTACTGCTTCTCCTACAAGGAGCTCCAACACGAGCGGTTACGGAGGTACCACTGGGAAAGCTGCGGACGGAGCGCTACCTGCTTTCCTGGCCACTTGCCCCCCCCGCCCCCCTCCACCCCGGCCCTTGAGAATGTGCCCAATAAAAGATGGCAGGTTAAAAAAAAAAAGACTATAGGACTCAGTCCAACCACAGAGATAGTAAGTGTGAAAAATGTACACTTTAGAAGGAATTAAAAAAAAAAGAATAAATAAAATATGGCACTTATTTATGTGAAGGGATTTCGGCACAAAAACATATGCAACTATGAAAATAGAATCCCAGTGCTATAATTACATTTTTATATATAATAATTATTTCTCAACATATACATTTTTTGTTTTCTAAATTATAATAAATTTTAAATGCCTTAATAATAATATATTGATAACTTAATTCAGGAGAACTCTTTAAACATGGAATTTTTTTGTTGTAAATATATAGGGCTATGGGTAAAAAATTGAGCCATAAAAACCCCAGTACTCCAGGATAAAATAATGCGGGGAATAGAGTAAGACTGCTTTGAAGAACTGTGCAAAATTTCCAACTATTAAACAAGAAACTAAAAATAAATATATAAACAAACAAACAAGAAACTTTTTTTTCTTTCTTTTTTTTTTTTTTTGTGGCATCACTGCCCTGGTGGGAATAGCAAGCCCAGCCTTGCTGCCGGATTTGAACTGCCAACCCTGTGGGTCACAGTCCCGCAAACTACCACTAAACCACCAGGGCTCAGCCAAGAAACTATTTTTAAAGTTGATGATGGTGGCTATAAATCTGCTACGTTATCTAGGTTCCCCGAGTATACTTTGTTAAGTAATGATAATAGCTTTATTTAAAAATATGACAAGTTTATAAGATGACAGATGCTCTAACTTTTTCGATCATTTGTAGCTATGAGGGAAATTTTATTTGTAAACTTTAAAGCAGTTCTTACCTCCAAAAGTGGTTGTTATATGCTCTAGTGGATGCTGGAATACTCTAAATGGCCTGCAAAAGCAGATACCTACCTCCCCTTTCGCTCAGCTTAGGAACTATAGGACAAAAGTCTTTAATTGCTAGCTGGACACTAAGTAATTTTTCATTTCATTTGGCAATAGGCCAAATAAGTTTGAGAAACTATATTCAATTGAAAGTACAGTGTTTTAATGTCCTCCTGCCCTGACTGGGTAAATAAGGAAGCAATCTTAAGACTAAGTGCTATCCAATCACTTAATTTAAGCATCTGTGGTCATTTAAGGAACCCTGGTGGTGCAGTATGTTAAGCATTTGGACTGCTCACTGAAAGGTTGGCAGTTCAAACTGATCAGCTACACTGTGGAGAGAGACAGGGCAGTTTGCTTCCGTAAAGACATCCCACCTAAGAAACACTGGTAATACAAATTGAAATCAACTCAATGATAGTAGCTTTTGATGTGGTGACTTAAATTAAATCAATATATGTATACCGACATAGGAAGGTGTGGCGGTCATGTACTTGATGTCAATTTCATGATTAAAGATGTAGGGGTGGAGTGTAGGCTGTCAATCTGGAGATAGCCAATGAGGCCTCTGTGTGGGCATAGTTTCCTCCTGAGAATTCTGGGATGTCTCGTGGTATTTCCCAGTTGGAGAAGAGGGACTTGATTCACTTCCCTGAGAGAAGAACTACTGACAAGATGACAACACGCTGATTGATCCTGATTCCTGGAGAATGGAGGAGATGGAGGAGAGACCACATGGGCTTGCTCTGATGGAGCCAAACCTCTGGGGCCAGAGAAGCCACGTGGAGACCCCTGCCACTACTGAGATGCTTGGGAGGCTACAGGGAGACCCCTGCCAGCACTGAGATGTTTTTACTGCCTCCAGACACACAAGACTCTGCACCCACTCACCTGTGATGGCCCTGGTGTCATCGCACATGCTTTGTAAGTCGGAGGGAGACTTTATAGACTGGTATCGGGCATATGGGCAAATATTGGGCTTATGACTTTGGACTGGACTGGGTTGGGATGCTTTCTCAATATTCCATTCCTCTTGTATATAAACCTTTCCCTTATATCCGTATGCGTGTCTACGAATTTGCTTCTACCCGGACTAACACAAAAGGTTTCCAGTACATTGGGCTGCTAACAGCAAGATCAGCAGTTCAAACCCATCAGCACCCATGTGGTGAAAAGATGGATGAGGCTTCCTCCATGAGTACTATTTACAGTCCTGCCAGCTCACAGGGGCAGGTCCACCCTGCGCTCTGTGGTACTGTGAGTCTGACTCCACTCAATGAAAGTTTCTTTGCCAGAAAGCAAACTCTGGTAAAGCACACAGAATAATCTTATGAAATACAAAAGGAAAATTTCAAATATACTATTTTTATATGCATTGAAAAGCTTTGAAGAGCAAACATAACCTGCTGTTAGTGTTCATAATTAAAGGATAGAATTAAGGGTGAGGGTTTTGCATGTTATACTTCTTGAGCTTTTCTTGTTAAATTTTTAAAACTATGAACTAAGCTTAGCACTACAAATGTCAGAGCTAAGACACCTATTTTTATTTATTTTTTATTTATTTTATTTTTTTTGGCATCACTGCTCTCGGTGGTGGGAGTAGGAGGCCCAGCCCCACTGCTGGAATTGAACCTCCTTCCCAGTAGGCCGCAGTCCCACGCACAACCACTACGCCACTGGGGCTCAGCCCAAGACACCTATTTTTAAAGTGTCACATTTTTGAGCGAAGTGTCAGCACACATGCATGCGCACACACATCGTGCACTCTTCACTTATCCAGCTTCCACACTCCTCAGGCTAACGTAAGAATCTGATCCCTCTCTTCCACATTCCCATTACATGAATTTCGTCAATGACAGAATTAACTAGTAAACCACTGTCACCCAGCACTGCACTGGATGTTTTGTCTGACATAAAAACCCTGTTAAAGAGTAGCATATGGGGCTGAGCCCCAGTGGTGTAGTGGGTGTGCGCGCGACTGCGGCCCACTGGGACGGAGGTTCAATTCCAGCAGTGGGGCTGGGCCTCCTACTCCCACCACCGGAGAGCAGTGATGCCAAAAAAAAAAAACAAAAAACAAAACAAAGAGTAGCATATGTTTGAAATCCAAGAGCCATGATGCAGGCGAATCTAAGAAGGTTGAGACACATCTAGTTGGAGTGTCTAAGGAGATAGGTGCTAGGTTCTCTCCTTCATGAGCTAGCCTGTGAAGCTTACTTGCTGGCTTAGTGACGTGTAGTCACTAAGAAGAAGAGACCTGCCAGTTCCCTTCCCAACAAAAGCTAAGGAGCCTCCACACACACAGCACAGGCTAAAGGGCACACAAAAGCTGTCTCTGCCAGCTGCAAACAAGGGCCACTGCTACCACTCTATGACAATAACAAGTTTAAGTAACGAAAAAATTTAAGAAAAACAAACACTCTAACAGAGCATGAAATAAGATCAGAGAGCTTCATGGCCGGAAGAACATTTAAATGTACCATCAAGCAATCGAAAAGCACAAGAGGGTAAACATACCCATGATCAACTAGAATCTGAGGACACAGCTCAAGGAACACAAGCTCTCAGCAGGTCTGCGCATGGTCTTGATTCTGTCGTCAATACCACACTCCTCACTGAGGTTCAATGAGGATGCGCAGAAAGCACCTTGCACGGCATTAGCTAAAAAGATCAAGTTTGACTACTGCTATCGTTAGGAAGAAAGCGGTCGAATCAAAGAGCATTTTTCCTGAGTGCTTCCTTGCAGAAGGGAAAACACCAACTTATTTCTACCTACCCAGGAGCTCCAAGGCTCCGATGGTCTTCTCGCCGATAAACGTGTTGTAGCACTCCAGGGCGGCCAGCAGCATGTCCATCCACTGCAGCGTGGCTCGAAGGCTAAATGGCCCTGGCAGATGGCGGAGGGTGGGCTGAGCACGGATGCCCGAAGGCTGGTCACAACTACTTCCTGCCCCTTCAAAATGGTGTACAAGAAAAGAAAAGCCTTCTTTCTTGGTCACATCTTTCAACCACACAGAAGGAGATTTGTTACCTTTAAAAAAAAGGTGTAAGTCACATAGAGCAGCATGTCATCAAAATACACACAGTCAAGACACAAACACACAAGAGAGACAGTCAATGCCATTACCCATCAAAGATGCATTGAAAGGCTATTTCTTTCCCACTCGGACAGTGAAGATAGAAAACAAACAAGAAATGTTGGCGAGCGTATTGGGAAATGGGAATCGTTTCCCACAGTTGGTAGGAAGGCAAAATGGTGTAGCCATTAAAGAAAAACGTGACTGTTCCTCAAAAAATAATAAACATAAAAATACCGTATGATCCACAAATCCACTACTAGGCTTATACTCAAAAGACTCCACAGTAGAGATTCAAGCATATTTGCAGCAATATTCACAATAGCCAAAAGATGAAGGAGAATTTAAGCCTTCATACATGCTAGAAGACATTCAACTGAAAAATATAATCTATCCCCAAAGGACAAATATTATATGTCCTACCTTATATAAAAAGACAAGAAAAGATAAATATAGAGAAACCAAAATTTACTAGTGGATATCAGTAAGTATTTAAACAGTAAACCTGTAAAAAACTGATAAAAGTTATGTGGTAGCGACAATTAAAACAAGAACAAAGAGTAGCACTGAGGTTGTTTATGTGCAACCTCTTGGCGTTTGGTACACTGGTTGAGGGCAGCGCTTCTCAAGCTGCCTAATGACACACCCTTTAATACACTTGCTCATGTGGTGGTGTCCCCACCCCCACCCCCCACCAACCATCAAATTATTTTCATTGCTACTTCCTACTGTTATGAATCAGGTGATCCCTGGGAAAGAGTTGTTTGATCCCAAAGAGGTCGTGCCCCACAGGTTGAGAATCGCTGGTTTAGAAGTTTAAGGTCACGGTTTCAAGGGACATCTGGGTTAATTGGCTTAATGGAGTATTGTTTCTGTTTGACTTCCTGGTGACATAGAGGGTTACTTGTTGGGCTGTTCACCACAAGGTGAACAGTTCAAATCCACCAGCTTTTCTCCTCAAGAGAGATGTGGCTTCCTACTCCCATAGAGTTACAGTCTTGGAAACCTAAAAGAGTTTGGAAACGCTTGAGCGGGGCAGGGTCCAGGTCCACAGACAAAAGGCCAAAAAGGAGGCTTGCCTCTGGGTATGGATGAGACGAGACTGTTCTTATCAGAGAATTATATCTAAACATTTCTGATCCTGAATTATATGACCCGTGACTTGCACTAAAAAAGAAGAAAAACCCATCAAC
>PVJH01032533.1:0-23039 GCA_004026705.1 Nesogale talazaci | reverse complement strand
GAGGGTACGATTTGTATATTGAAAGACATGAGGTCAGAGTGGCTCCTCAGAGGTAAGGATGGCGAGACTTCGTCTTACATGCTTTGGACATATTGTCTGGAGGGACCCGTTTCTGGAGAAGGACATCATGTTTGGTACAGTAGAGAGGCAGTGAAAAAAGAGAAAGGTCCTTGCCAAGAGAGATCGACACAGTGACTGCATCCGTGAGCTTGGGAAGTAGATATCGGGGTCTTTTATCCAAGGGGCGTCGGGGTGAGCTTGAACTGCCACACCTTTGGGTTCACAGCTGAGTGCTCAACTGTTTGCTTCCCCCTGGGATTCTGGGGTATCCTTGCCTTTGATGACGTTTCTGAACAGGTGCGTTAGGTGATGAGGCAGGTGCTGGGTCCAAACCACATCCTCTGATGTCTGGCTTGAAGAGACGCTCCTTCCTTCCTTGGCGACTACACACCAAGACCTTTGAAGGTGTGGCTTTTCGGATGCCTCCATCCAGCCTGTCCACAGCTCCAAGGGATGCTGACGGCCGGCCTGAAGGAGAAGCCACTGGCTGCTTTCCAGGTCTTCTGAAATGAGGAGATTTAGAGGGGCCCCCTCCAGATCCAGAGTCGTGCCCAGATCCAGAGGCCCAGAGGAAATCCAATCAAGGCCCAGGCTGTGCCGGAAAAGGGCACTGAAAGGGGTTGGAAGCGTGACTTGTGAAGCCAGAGTTCCGTGCCAGCGCTGTCCTTTACACAGCACCTCCCCTGGGGAATCTGAGTTCAAACCAGGAGAATAGACTTCGCGGCAGTGGCCAGTCCCCAAAGCAACAATGCCTGTATTGGCAATGACGTGTTTGCAGAGCAGGGAGACCCAGAGGCTCCTGCTCAGATGAGGGTCCCAGCCACAAAGCCAATACTTTCTACAATGAGAAATGCTCATTCCTCACACGAGACAGTCCTGGGTAGTTGTTGCTGGACAGCTCCACCGCAAAGCAAGCCCATGTACAACAGAAGGAAACCTGGTCTGGTCCTGTGCCATCCTCCAAGACCGTCATCATGGCGGAGCCTCCTGTTGCAGACACCGTGTCTGCACCTCATGAAGGGTCTTTCTTTTCTCCCCTGACCTCCTCCTTGACCGAGTCTGATGTCTGTTTCCAGGAGCTGATCTGGTAGCCTGCCTGAAGAATGTGAAACAGAATCTTGCCGCCCTCAACTTTCCCGGCAGTCTCTGAGGCTTTCAGAGTTCCCCCAACACCACGTGGAACAAAACTCGCATCACCAAGAGGACCAGACTGACCGACCCACTAGCAATGGGGAGACCCTCTCTCCTCAGGATCGACGCTTTCCCACGATGGCCCTTCAGGTCTAGAAGTGAACTCACCCCAGGGCTCAGTTTCAGCCAAACAACAGACAGGTCTTCAAGGGGACCCATCACACGAGGGAGGCACGCACACTTCCATCAGGCAAGGGAAATCGAAAGGGCAGTGTTTGCGCAGGACAAAGTTCAGCGGGGTAGAGAAGGAGGAGGAATGGGGACAGGCAGCACGAGGAGGAAGCAAGATAAGTGACTTTACATGGTGGGCATTGCAGTCCGTGGCCTGATGTGAAATGTGTCTGAATGATTTACTAGGAAATGGATTTGCTCTGTAAAATTTTACTCAGCTCACAATAAAAAATTAAAAAATGACATTAACGACAAGAAGAACTGACATGCTGCCATGGGGAAATCTATAAAAGATCTCTTTGTGTTTAAAAGCTCCAATGTCATCGGGAAGACAAAAAAGAACTTGATTCCTTTGGACAATATGCAGACCACGAAGATATCCAGCATTTGGGGGGGGGGGGGGCTTGCTGCACACTAGGCAACCCTGCCCCCCCCTCCGTGAAAGCACTTTGCTCATGGAATTTCATTGAATTAGGGCATGATTAGGCCGACTTTCCAGGTAAGGAAATGAAAATGTGGTCTGCAGTGAATGTCCAGGTGTGTTGGATTGTAAAGCTCACTCTCTTCTTTCCTTTCCCGACACCTACATTCAAAGGCGGAGGGACAGTCCCCACTTCACACTGCGTATCTCCCAGTCCAAGGACGTACACACTTCAACATAAAACTCCAGCGCACCCAGGACAAGCAGGAAATTAGCCCTCATCCCATAATATTTTCTTTTTTGGGGGGGGGGGCATCACTGCCCTCTGGTGGGAGTGGGAGGCCCAGCCTTGCTCCTGGAGAGCTGCTGCTGCTTGAACCGCCGAGCCAGTGGGCCGCAGTGCCGCACTCAACCACTACGCCACCGGGGCTCATCTTCTAGGCCATAGATGCCATTCAAGTTTTGCTGATTGTCCCAAATATGTTGTTTTTCTAAAACACAGTCTTCGATGGATGGATGGGTGGATCGTGATAAGAGTTCTATGAGCCCCAAACAGAATGATTTAAAAACAGTCTTATTGGCACTTGGTCCACATGTCATACAATTCAATAATAGTTCAACCATAGCAAGAAGAGTTGTACACACTTTACCACAATCAATTTTACCCATTATTATTCATTCGATTATGTTGTTTATAGGTCCAGGATTCAAACTGGGATCCAAAGTTGCCGGAGGTATGTGTCTTTTCATCTCCTTCCATTGATCTTTTTTTTTTCTTTCGCATCACTGCCCTGGTGGGAGCAGGAAGCCGAGCCTTGCTCCTGGAGAGCTGCTGCCGGATTTGAACCATCAACCCTGTGGGCCGCAGTCCTGCACACAACCACTGTGCCACCAGGGCTCAGCTCATGTGCTTCCACTGAGGACAGTTCCTCAGACCTTGACGTTGTTGGAGAGCACTTGATGGCAGCATGTCTCTCAGCTTGGGTTCGTCTGAGGTTCGGTTCCTCGTGACTGGAGCATTTGGTACAGGAAGGCCTCCGAAGTGACCTTGCGCTCTTCTTGGGACATCATCTTAGGAGGCACATGATGCCATCAGTATGTCCTATTTCTGGTGGAGACAGTAGGACTTTCAACCAAGGACTTGGGATCATATCACGTCAAGAAAGACTCTAAGACCTGGGAATTCTGCCCGGCTCAGAAGAAGCTCGGGGCAGCTGGGCAGAGGCTGGAATCAGTTTTATGAGGAAAGTGACAACATCATTGGAAGTATATTAAGACGGAGCCAGGCAGGAAGATCATTCTTATCGGGTGGATAACTAGAGGGAATGGAAGGAATTCTCCCACAAGTCACTTGGCGCGGAAGATAAGACTTCACTAGGCAGAGGCAGGAACTGGCTGTTGGAGATGATAAAAATGAAGCTGATGAAAAAGAGCAAGGGTAAATGGGAGTGCGCAGAGAAAATGAGTTAGAGAAAAGAGTGAGGGGAGGATGGTCCACGGAGCTCAAAATAGTTGCTTCTTGGGCTGAGCCCCGGTGGCGTAAGTGGTTGAGTGCAGGACTACGGCCCGCGGGGCTTGGCGGTTCAAATCCAGCGGCGGCTCTCAGGAGCAGCGCTGTGTGGCGCCCATGTCTGTTTTCAGGACTAGAAAGCCCTGTCTTTCTCCCGAGTTGCTGCTGGTGGTGGGTTTGAACTCCTGATCACTGCCCGATCTGTAACCACTGCCCCCCAGGGCTCCTTGTGCCTTCTCGGGTATTTTTCACAGAAGTCAGTTAGCAACGTAGTACATCTTACTCATTGGCCCGGGTTCAACCGACCCATGTGAAACCCACACTGCCTAGAGAGAAGGTGAGCAGACCAAGCCTGCTGAGATTCGCCTTCCCCATCTGTCAATGAGGCGGAAAATGCCCCACGGGGTTGCTGGGAGGACCACATAGGAAACCGCCTGGTCAGATGTTGGCTGGGGCAGTTGGCGCTGGGTTGGTGCTGGCTCACAGTGTAGACCCGAAAGAGCTGTCTCTCATCACGGGCGTGTTTAAGTCTTTTGTTGCACCTACTGCTGTCCATTTCCCTCGTGAGGGGTTCCCAGACTTGTGTCGGACCTCTCCCCAGGATGAAGTTCCTTTCTGGGAGTCTGTCTTTCCTGATGATGGGCCCCAGGGGATCCAGGACGCCCTCGGTTGTGCGGCTCCTCGGGCTGATTTGTTTGCTCTTCGGGCACCTCCACAGTAAACTCCAGCGTCTTCTCCCACACCACAGGTCAAACACGGAACTCCTTCGTTACCCAGCTTCCAACACGAAGGCGCCTTCGTCGTCATCCAGTCAGCTAGTGGTGATTGTCTACGGGGTGGTCGCTACTCTTCTGGGGGTGGGGAGGTGCAGCCAATAACAGAAGAGGAAGCACTCAACCAAGGAGAATGCTCCATACATTCCAGGCTCGACTCTTGTTCAAAGGGAAGTGAGCAGGACCCTGTCTGACCCTGGGACTTGCACAAGTGACAGTGACACTACGTAGAGAAGGCAAGTAGCCTCCCATTGGGGGTCAGAGTCTGTTATCAGAGAGCCTGCCCTGGCTGGTAAGAACAGAAAGTTCTGGAAGAATAGTAACCAAACTTTACGGGGTCCGCAGTTGGCAATCACCAGCCAGTCCCCGTGGGAGAAAGAGGAGACGACTCCCCTAACCAGTTACAGTCTCGGAAACTCAGAGGCTGTTCGAGATTGCAACAGGGTCGCTGACTCCCGAGGGACTCCGTGGCAGTGAGTTTGGTCTGTCTGTGTTCTCCCCCTGGGGCAAGGGTTACAGGCACCTGTTCCCTCTTCCACAACGTTTGACTATCTAAGTCAACTTTCACTAGTAATATAACGCTTTTGTGATTTGAGCAACAATAAGGTTTCTCTAGCTTAAAATGGCACCCCAGCCAGGTACAGACCGCACCGCTCCATGGCCCAGAGAGCCCTATGGCCTTCAGCTCCCGCTTGCCCTTCTGGCTTGCCCTGTGTGTCTCTCTCAAAACCCAGGTCCTCTCCAGATCTGCCCCAATTCACCCGCCCTTCCCCCACCCACCCCCACGCGCACAGACGGGCATGATTTCCACTTGGATTTACTTATGAAGCAGTGATCGCCTTTCTCATTACCTCCCCTTTTTTCCCTCACGCTAGATTCTAGAACCACTTTACATGCCCCCCAAAAGCAGCCTCCAAGCAAGCGATTCACTCTCCAAATGTGAAGAAAAATCTCTGAATGTAGTTTTGCTTCGCTTCGTTCCAGGCAGGCTGGAGTTGTTGAGGAGTCAGCGGACAGTCATGAGACAAAATAAAGAGTTAGGGAATTGGGGCAGAGGGAAAGCCGGGGGGGGGGGGGGGAACCTTCTAGGTCGAGCTTGGGCGGGGCGTAACTGGAGCATCGACAACAAGCTCCTTCGGCCTCAGGAGGGAGTGTTGCTGGCACGTGCAGAAGGCTGCTTCCTTTGCGGATGATTCCCTTTCCGCAGGCTCGCCCATTTGCCTTTCCAGATGAATACTGTGCGCGGCCCCCCCCACCGTGGGGCAGTTGGCACCCTTCCCATAGCCCACCCTGGCTTCTTGGAAACTCGCAGACCTGCATCAGGCTGGCCAGGACTTCTTCCAGGGCAAGCTTCTCACCTCCCAGCCGAGGCCAGGAAGACGCAGCCACGGCAGTGCCAGGTGGAAAGACAGAGCGTGTGAGTGGCACAAGTGAAATTCACACGCACATGCCCCAACCTTGATCCTGCCCGGGGCTCAGGGCCCCTCATTTCCATTGCCATAACTCAGTTCTCCCTCCCTCCCTCCCTCTCACTTTCAAAAACCCAAACCCAGAAAACCTTATTTGGAAAACTTGTGGTGGTGTGACATCATCACGTTCTCACCCTTTTTTAGGACGGTTATTCCAGTTATGCAGCTTCGACAGAACATTCTGAAGACCCAGTACTCCTCGGTGTGACTAAGATGGCTTTTCACAGGGTGACACGAGCTGAGCTGTCACAAATGCCATCGCCGAACCATCAGCTCTGTTGCTAATTTACAAATCTCTCTGCTCTCCCGGCCCCAGTGAAGAGTGTGGCTGCCCGGTGTCACTCAGTGATTCTGAAAACTGTGCTCACACTGTCATACCCAGACGACCCTGTGTCAGACCAACATGGACCAAATCCTCGGTCACAACGACGAGGTCACAGACCAGGCGGGTCCCGCTCTGGCTGTCTTTCTGTGCTGACAGTAGCATGCACAGCTGCTTGGTTTGCCTTTCTGATATGTTCCATCCTTTCCTAAACCAGCCACCCCCAGACTTCCTCTCTTCTTTCCATGAGTCAGTTGAAAGCACACTGGTGGTTTCCTGAACTTCCTCAAAGTCGTTCTAGAGGCGTCTGGTGTCAACGTACTGCCTTTCGGGGAAGAGATCCTCTCACCAGACTTGAATTCAAGTCTATGAGCCTTGGAGAGGTGGTCACAGGCTCTGAAAGTCAAATCCTAACTCCTGCTTTATGTCTCCTATAGGGTAAATTATAGAACTTCTTTGTGCTTTTTTAAAAAAAAATCTTAAAACATAATACAGTTAATCATACACCCTACCTCAAGGTATTTTCGATTGCCTCATATGCATGTGAAAGTTGGACTTGAATTAGGAAGACCAAAGAAGACGCCAAAAGAACGGACAAATCTGTCTTGGAAGAAGTACAGCCAGAATGCTCCGTCTAGGCAAGGACAGAAAACTGGTTTGGTTTGGTTTTTGGCATCACTGCCCTCAGGTGGTGGGAGTAGGAGGCCCAGCCCCACTGCTGGAATTGAACCTCCATCCCAGTGGGCCGCAGTTCCGCGCACAACCACTACGCCACCGGGGCTCAGCCCAGAAAATTGTTTTAAAAAATTGATTTCCAGTGCTTTTGGATGGCAGACTGTTACCTGCTTTGAATATGTTATGATGGTGTGTTAGTCTGAATAGACTAGAGAAACAAATTCATAAACACATATGTATATAAGGGAGAGGTTTATATACAAGAGCAAGTGAACATAGAGAAAAACATCCCAGCCCAAGGTTATAAATCCGATATTAGCCCACATGTCCGATACCAATCCACAAGTCCTCTTCAGACTCACGAAGCACATGCAATGGCACCAGGCCAATCACAGGCCAGTGGGTGTAGTCTTGGGTATCCAGCGGCAGTAGGAGAATCTCAGCGCTGGCAGGGGTCTCCCTGTGGCTCCTCCAGTTTCCAGGGCTCAGGATCTACCAACATGCAGCCATGTGTCTTATCAGTTACAATGTCTCCCAGGGAGTAGCTGAGGGTCTCCTGCTTCCCAGCAGGAAGTACCAGATTTCCCAGAATTCTCAGAGGAGAAAGTCACGTCCACACAGAGGTCTCATTGGCTGTCTCCAGATTGACAGGCTAGGAGTTGGAATAGGCTTGAGGGTGGGGTTTGGTGATACTGGTTGTCCAGTAAAAGCCCTAGTGGGGTTGTGTTTCTGCATTGTTTTACAAATCACAAGGTCGGCAGTTGGAAGTCACCATCCACTCTTTGGAGCAAAGATGAGGCCATCTATTGCTATAAAAAATTACAATCTTGGGCTGAGCCCCGGTGGCATAGTGGTTGTGCGCGGGACTGCGGCCCACTGGGTTGGAGGTTCAATTTCAGCTCCCAGGAGCAAAGGCTGGGCCTCCTACTCCCACCACCTGAGGGCAGTGATGCCTAAAATTAAAAAAAGAAAAAAGAAAAAAAAAGAATTACAATCTCAGGCTGAGCTCCGGTGGCATGGTGGTTGTGTGCAGGACTGCGGCCCACAGAGCTTGGCGGTTCAAATCCAGCAGCAGCTCTCCAGGAGCAAGGCTGGGCCTCCACCAGGGGGCAGTGATGCCCCCCCTCAAAAAAAAGAATTACATTCTCAGAAACCCACAGGGACACTTCCGGTCTGTTCTGTAGGATCACTATGAATCAGAATTGAATCAATAGTATTGAGGGGGATGTCTGAAATCTTAAAGGAAATACCAGATGTCATATCCTTTCACCTGCAAATGCTTTCGTATGCCGCTGATAGGTAAAGACTTAAAAACACATCCACAGAAGCATTACTGTAAGAAGCCCTTGTGGGGGCTGAGCCCTGGTGGCATAGTGGTTGTGTGTGGGACTGCAGCCCACTGGGTTGGAGGTTCAAATCCAGCAGCAAGGTTGGGCCTCCTACTCCCACCACCAGAGGGCAGTGATGCCAAAAAAAAAATCTTAAACTCATAGTGCCATCAGGTCTCTAACATCTAGTCTAGGGGTTGAAAAACTTTTTCTGTAAAGGAACAGAGAGCAAATCGTTTAGGTTCTGAGTCTTTAACTGCCACACGATTCTGCTGTGACTACCCAGCCTTGCAACTGGGTCAGGAGAACAGTTAAAGACCACTCGTGAATGAATGGGTTTGGCTGCATCCCAATAACCCTTTCTTTGCAAAAACAGGTGGCAGCTTAGTGTTGTGTCAAGATTTGCCGACCCTAGCTCTAGTGCAAAGAAGAGGAGAGGGGCAGAGGAAAAAGAAGGACAAAAGGCTGGAAAATGTTGAAGCTAGGCGAGATCTATGTGAAGGCTCCCCCACCATTGGCCCTGGTTTTTGTGAATGCTGGGAAATAAACGACATGTCCTTAATAAAAAACTAAGAGAGAGGGCTGAGCCCCGGTGGCGTCGTGGTTGTGCGTGGGACTGCGGCCCGCTGGGACGGAGGGTCAATTCCAGCAGTGGGGCTGGGCCTCCTCCTCCCACCACCGGAGAGCAGTGATGCCAAAAAAAAAAAAAAAAGAGAGAGAGAGAAACAACATATTTAAGGTTCAGAATTTTTTTAGAAGAGCATTGAAGAGATATTTCTGCAAAGATATGTTGGCCTTTTATCTCATCTCCCTTGCCTCCTTCACTGTATCATTTTCTCATGGGTCTCTCTCTCTCTCTCTCTCTCTCTCTCTCTCTCTCTCTCTCTCTCTCATGTACAAACACACACTTTCATTTTGATATACTTTTTAATCAACACCAACTTCCTTGACAGCCCCCTATTAGTGAAGTATGCAGCCTGGTGATAGGGAGAGCCAGGCCCATTTCCTCTGAGCACTTTATATCCTTGTAAACACTTCTCCTAAAATGGTGATTCCAGGCCTGCGGGCTGCAGCACAGCAACATCAGAGAGGCATTATTGTTTTCTTCTCTCTCAGCAGGAAGCAAGAATGTCCCGAGGAGAATTAGAAAATTACCAGACAGCTCTGGTGAGGAGCTGGGAACCTCGACTGAAAGTTGGAATCTGGTCAGAACATCTGGAGTTTCAAGAAAGAAACGTCAAGCTATTCATCAGGCTCCATGAATTTTCATAAAAGTGGATAATTACGAAGCACCGAGAAGACAATGGCGAATGTTGTCAGAGGAAAGGAATGGCACATATTGCACTTGGAAATGCCCTGCAAGTGTAGGCTGAACTACTATGTCGTTTCAAATTGTGGGCAGAGCTCCCAAGGAGAGAATGGCTATTAACTCCTATTTCCCAACCTCTCCCAGAGGAGTGCCTTCAAAAGCTGATCCTAATCTGTTGTTATGGATTGAACTACACCACCCTTTGCCTCTCCCAATCTATGTTTTGTAAATCCCAACTTCAGCCCATTTGGGAAGGGGTTGTCTTTGTTCATGTCAGGGGTATTTTGAGTCAATCTCCTTTGAGATAGAAAGGAGATTAAACACTCAATCGGTAAAAACAGAGATGATGAAAGAGATGTCAAGTCACAGAGACTGTCCAGAAAAAGAAGCTTGGTAGAAATAATGCACCGGGATGTGGTGCTGACACAGAAGGTCGACAATAGCGTGGATTTGTTGGGTAGTTAGCGGCAGGACTAGGGGTGTCCCTCTAGCTTCCCAGTTGAAAGCTGCTAAAGGCCAGAGGGCATGTTCACACTCAGGGCTTTGAGACAGGAAGCCGGTGGGACCCCATCCAGGCTAGGTGGACTTCATTCAGCCAATAGAGGTAACTAGTATTGTGGACCACACCTCCCAACTGGGGGTTTGCCTTCAGAAAGCCAGAAACTTTGAGAGCACTCCCTTTCCCAGTGGCTAGTCCAGGCTACAGCTCACTTTCAGCACAGTTTCTCTCTCTCTCTCTCTCTCTCTCTCTCTCTCTCTCTCTCTCTCTATCTGGCTTGTGCGCCATTAAATGTAACCCCCTGAAGCTGTTTCTATGCTTTATAAAAATTCACTTGGATCACAAACCAGACTTCGACATGAGTTCTTTCTCATGCGGAGCCAAGGACCGAGGTATTTCCCACCTGGAGAAATCTAGCAGATTGCCAGAACATACTGGCTTGGAAGAAGTACAACCAAAATTTTCCTTAGAAGGATGGCAAGATTTTGTCTCATGTACTTTGAACTGGTTGCGAGGAAAGATCAGTCCTTGGTTAAAGTATCAGGCTTGGTAAAGTGGAGAGTCAGCAAAAAGAGAAGAGGAAGAAGAAGAAGAAGAGGAGGAGGAGGAGGAGGAGGAGGAGACAATCATAAAGAAAATGGATTGACACAACGGTTGCAAAACTGGGCTCAAACAGCGAAGGTTGTGAGGCTGACGAAGGACCCGGCAGGGCTTGGTTTCCTTGTGCTCAGGGCCCCTATGGACTGGGCAGAACCTAACAATAGCAGACAGAGACACAGACCTTCCTCTAAAGTCAACACGGAGAGCAAGTCTCCAAGACCCCAACTCACTGCCATTGCCTCTATTTCCATTCACAGCAACTGTACAGCCCAGGGCAGAACTGCCCCTCTGTGTTTCTGAGACTGTATTAGGATCCAGCCCTACCCCATTGGGGGCGGGGGGGAATTAGTTTCTGTCTGTGAAAGCCCCAGCAGCACTTCATAAAATAAGTCAGAATCTGGTACGAAGAAGTAAGGCAGAATGTAGTACCAGAGGAGTAGGGCACTGCTCTAACAGGTACCTAAAATGGGAAAGCAGCTCTGGAATTGGGTAAGGGGCGGAGTCTGGAAGAGTTTTAAGGTACCAAATAGTAAAAGCCTAGATTACGTCAAAGAGCCCATTGGTAGAATTATGGATAACAAAGATAATTCTGGTGGAGGCTCTGAAAGAAATGAGGAGAACTAGACAGGAAGTCTTAAAGAATATGTCAGGCACCAGGCTGAGATCCGGAGGCGCAGTGGTTGAGTGCAGGACTGCGGCCCACAGACTTGGCGGTTCAAATCCAGTGGCGGCTCTCCAGGAGCAAGGCTGGGTAGCTCCCACGACCACCAGAGGGCAGTGATGCCCCCCCAAAAATAATATATCGGGCACCAACAATGTTGCTGGAAATGTGAATGCTAAATGTGGAAAGGCTTTAAAGGAAATAACCATGTAGTTGGACAACAGAAGAAGGGCAATGCTTTTTACGCTGTGGCAAAGAACTTGTCTTGTGTTCAAATGTTTTGGGTATTGCCTGATGGGTTTTCTAAGCAAAATCTGAAAGGAGTAATGTGGTTTCTTCTTTCTGCTTATAGTAAAACATGAGGGCAAAGTTGGACTTAACAATGACTGCAATTTTTAAGATTTGGTTGTAAAAACTAAAAACATATGTCCTAGAATGTCTGTAAAAAATGTTAAAAAGATGATGTTTGTGGTTGTGAATCTGACTAAAGGGTATCGAAGTACTCTATCAGGTTGGTGTTGGTGAGAGAACCAGCCCTAACACCTCATCGGCTGTCTGATAGGTGCAACTGTACAGAAATAACAAATAAGGATTACAGTAAAGACATAGAGAATGTGGAAGAGAGAAATAATGGAGCCAGGCACATTTTATGGTAGCTCGCTCCCCTCCCGGATGGCCATGATGTCAGCAGCCAGGTCCACACACAGCATGGGCCAGAAGCGGGGAGCCTGAGAGCTCCGGAAAGTCCAGGGGAGCAGGTCAGAGGGACTCGCTGCGGAGCCAGTTCGAGGGAGGAAGCTTATTGCTCACCAAGGTTTAAATCTACTTCAGGGACATGATCACAGGAAGAAGCTGTACAATAAGCATAAGCGTAACAGAAAGAGGATGTACAATGACAGGAAGGGGATGAGCTCAAGGTACACCTGTGATAGGAAGAGGGGGGATGAGGGTACACATGTGACAAGAAAAGCGGACCCTAGACTCAATATGGTGGTCTAGCTTTGATCATCCTTGAGTGGGCTTGACCTCCTTGTCTCTCCTATAAGGAACTAGTCTACTTCTATCCTTATCAGAAGATTCCTATCCTTATCAGAAGGGAGTGGGCTCAACTTAGGGTGGGGCAGGCTACACAGCCTGATTACTCTAGATGGCTGATAACCCTTAGGGAGAATAACCCCTGACCTATTTCGGTTGACCTCCAGGTGTATGGTCATTTGCCATGTGTAGCTGGGAGCTAAGTTCGGCATATAATTGGGGGAGACAGCTTGGGAGAAATCTTTCTGCTCCCACTGCTGTTGTTAGATTCAGTTGGGTTTGGTTCCAACCCATAGTGACTTTATCTATGTCCATTAGAATGGGACACTGCCCAGCTGCACACCATCCTGACAGTTGTTGCTATACTTGAGCCCACGGCTGTGGCCACATGTCAGTCTACCTTGTAGAGGGCCTTCCTCTTTTTCAGTACTCTTCTACTTTGCCAAGCATGATGACCTTCTCCAAGGACTGGTTTCATTTGATAAGAGGTCCATAGTATATAGGACAAAGTGTCCCCATCCTGACCTTTCCCTTAGAAAGGGAAGGATGACATTCTTACCTCTGGCTGTACTTCCAAGAGACTTGTTGATCCTTTTGGCCATCCATAATACTTTCCAGTGCTCTTCATTTGTAGCACAATTAAGACTTGATTCTTCTTCAGCCATTCTTATTAACTGTCTAATTTTCAAATGCATTTGATATGATAAAAAAGACCCTGCCTTGGGTGAGTCAGACCTTAGTATTCAAAATCACATCCTGGATTCTCAGTACTCTGAACAGGTCTTGTGCAGCAGATTACCCAGTGTAACATGTCTTTTGATCTCTTGACGGCTGCTTCCATGAGTGTGGATCCAAGCAAGATGAAATCCTTGACAACCTTTTCTCCATTTAGCATGATGGTCCACTTGTGTCGATTTGGGTCTTCTTTACACTGAGTTGTAATTCATACTGAAGACTGTAATTCTTGATCTTCATCGGCAAGTGCTTCGAGTCTTCTTCACTTTTAGTAAGCAGGTTGCAACATATCCGCTGACAGGGACCCTCAAACTTTTTAAACAGGGGACCAGTTCACTCTCCCTCAGCCTGTTGGAGGGCTGGGCTATAGTTTAAAAAAACAAAACTATGAACAAAATCACTGCAGGTCAGGGATGAGTCAGCTGATAAGCAGGAAAGGAGTGGCAACAAAAACACCTGGCAGGCTGGATAAATGTCCTAGTGGGCCACATGAGGCCCGCAGGCCATAATTTTGTTTTGAGGACGGCTGGCTTAAACTATTACCATGACTCCTGTTACAGTTTCTGAAGGGTTAGCTATCTTGACTTTCATGTCCCAAGTGATCTTAAATATACAAATGAACATACAAATCTAACATGATTGATAATGAGGTATAAAAAATAAAAACCATAGGCTGAGCCCCAGTGGCGTAGTGGTTGTGCGTGGGACTGCAGCCCACTGGGTTGGAGGTTCAAATCCAGCAGCAAGGCTGGGCCTCTTACTCCCACCACCAGAGGGCAGTGATGCCAAACAAACCAAACCAAAACCAAAAAAAACCATACTAGTAAGGGGAGGAAATGTTAAAGAACTAGAAGATAGCTATGTGGTTCATCAGTGCTATACTGCACCCTGGATTTTTTTTTTTAATTTTAGGCATCACTGCCCTCTGATGGTCATGGGAGCTACCCAGCCTTGCCACTGCTGGATTTGAACTGCCAAGCCCGTGGGCCGCAGTCCCATACTCAACCACTTATGCCTACAGGGCTCAGCCCACGCCGTGGATTTTTTATCCCTTCTCTGTGGCCCTTCTGTGAGAGACGGATCAATTATCTCACAGGTGGGTTTGGGGTCTCCATTATATCCACACCCCTTCACATATATTTGGTTGCTTGTTTTTGAGCTTCTGATACCTCTCCCCATGGGGACTTCATGATCACACAGCATGCTATCCTTTCTACCTTTTAAAATTATATTGTTCTACCTTTCACATTTAGGTTTATGATTTGTTTATACATTTATGATTTATTTCTTTATTTATTTATATTTTAGTGTTTGGTGTGAGGTAGGAATCACGGTTATTTAGTCTTCTTCATGTGAATATTTCATACATTAGCAGTTTATTGGGGTGGCCACGTTCCCACCCCACCTCACCCCCACATTGCCATGGCACCTTTGTTGCAAATTTGATGAGAGTTGCACGGGTCTATTTTTAGACTGTTTCATGAAGTTAGCCTATTTTTCTATCCCTTGTGGATCGCACAATAGCTTTAAATGTTATACTTTAGAAATCAGCCGTTTACATCCTCCACACCGTCCTTCCTCTAGAGCAGGGTGGTCCCAAAACAATGCAGCCTCCTGGGTGGGAGAGGCTGAAACTATCCCGGGGGAGGCAAAGCAGACACCTACATATTGTCCCGGGCAACAGCGCGCTCCATTTTTCATTTCATTCTCCGTTTTCCATTGCCAGGGAAGTGGGTTGGGAGAGGTGCTGAGTTTTTTTTTCTCCTTCTGAAAATGGAGGAGATAAGATAAAGTGTAGGCATCTGCTTCTGCAGCCCCTCTGGCTGGTGCAGCACACCCCCACGCGCAGGCCACGGCATCATGACTTTGGGACTCCCTGCTCTTGCCTTTGCTATTCGTGGTGTCGTACTTCAGAATTGGCCCTACTTGTTTTCCCACACACGTGGGTGCACCCACAAACAGCTTCCCGGACTGTGATTGGGATCAAATTGATTCTATAGATAAGCCTGGGGAGATTTAACAATGTTACAGTATTAATTCAACTTAATATTCCCCTCTCCCTTCTTTAATTGATCTTGGCACTGCTTTGTCATTTTCAGTATAGAGGGCTAGCAAATCTCTTGGTGATTTGGGTGTTATTGGTAATGAAACGGTTTGATGAAAATTCATTGTATAATTGGTTGCTGCCAGGATGAAAGGGCGTCAAAAAATTTATGGGATGATAGAATGAGAAGATGATGCAAGGAAACTTCGCAGACAGAAACAAACCTGATTTTTTTTTTTTTTGGTTTTTTTGGGCATCATTGCCCTCTGGTGGTGGAAGTAGGAGGCCCAGTCTTTGCTCCTGTGAGCTGGAATTGAATCTCCATCCTAGTTGGCCCCAGTTCTGCGCACAACCACTACGTCACCGGGACTCAGCCAAACCCGATTTCTTTACACTACACTTGTACCTGTGATCTTACTGCCCATATTTCTAAATCATTTTGGTCTAAAGTGCTACCTATGACTCTCAGTTCCAGTTCATTGGCCAGCACTCGGCCAATGAGTAGCCACACCTAACGCAAGGAAGGGGTCCTGATGGCACAGCGACCTCAGGTGGCAAGGTCAGCAGTTTGAAGTCACCCTCTGGTCGTTGGGAGAAAGACAGGGCTTTCTCTCCCCATAAAAGTTACAGTTCGGGGCTGAGTCCCGGTGGCACAGTGGGTGAGTGCAGGACTGCAGCCCATTGGCTTGGCAGTTCAAATCCAGCAGCAGCTCTCCGGGAGCACGACCACCAGAGGGCAGTGATGCCCGCCCCTCCAAAAAAGCTACAGTCTCAAAAAAAAAGTTACAGTGTGACTGCAATTATCAATATATAACACCCCACCCACCTGTGGGTTCAGGGACGACTTGCAGAAGTGTGGGGGTGAAGGGAGACAGTGGGCAATTTATAACAATTTATAATGTATCAAAGGGTCATGAGGGTGGGAGACAAGGGGTGGAATAAAGAGGAGCTGATAGCAAAGGACCAAGTAGAAAGAAAATGTTTTGAATAGGATGACAGCAATCTATGTACAAACTGTGCTTGATACAATTGAGATAAGGATTGTTATAAGAGCTGTAAGGACTCCCAGTAAAATGATTGATTTTTTAAAAAAACTATCATCTCAGAAACACACAGGGGCAGGTTCTATCATGTTCTGGGAGGCCCTAATGAGACAGAATCAAGTCGATGACTGTGAACTGCGTGAGAAGAGTCTGAGATTCAAGAGGAAACATGGCTTAGTGAGCGAGCTGGAAGATTCATGCAGATGGCACACTGAGCTGCCAGCACCCAGGGGTCACTTCACTAAACTGCAATAGGCCCCGACCTCCGCAAGTGTCCAGTGAGTGTCAAACCCATTTATAATTCGAGGAGTCCCTTTATTTTTATTTATTTATTTATTTTTAGGCATCACTGCCCTCAGGTGGTGGGAGTAGGAGGCCCAGCCTTTGCTCCTGAGAGCCGGAATCGAACCTCTGTCCCAGTGGGCCGCAGTCCCGCGCACAACCACTACGCCACCGGGGCTCAGTCCTCAAGAAGTCCCTTTAGAAGACTGGTTTAAACCGTGTTAAAATTAAACTGTCATTTTGGATAATCATATAGCCCCAGAGTGATCATAATCACCCAGGCCTTTTAATTGCATGATGAGACCAATGTATCTTTTGAGTATAGACACAAAAATCCTAAACAAAATGCCAGCAAACCAAATCCCACATCATATTAAAAAGATCTTATGAATAATTTTTTTTTTGTGGGCCTCACTGCCTCTGGTGGTCATGGGCACTACCCAGTGATGCTCCTGAAAGCTCCTGAAGCTGGATTTGAACTACCAAGCCCGCAGGCCGCAGTCCCGCACTCAACCGCTTATGCCACCAGAGTTCAGCCTCTTATGAATAAATTTTTAAAGGGATTATATGTCATGACCAAATGAAGTGTATCTATGGAATACAGAGGTCTTCTAACATAGGAAAGTCAATCTATTAATACACCCTATTAATAGAACAAAGGAAAAGAACCACATGATCATCTCGATAAATACAGAAAATACATTTTTTTTTTGTTTGTTTTTTGTTTTTTGGGCATCACTGCTCTCTGATGGTGGGAGTAGGAGGCCAAGCCCCGCTGCTGGAATTGAACCTCCATCCCAGTGGGCCGCAGTCCCGCACACAACCACTACACCACCGGGGCTCAGCCCAGAAAATACATTTGACAAAATACAAACCCCCCTTTTTTTGGGGGGGGGGGCGCATCATTGTTCTCCGGTGGTGGGAGTAGGAGGCCCAGCCCCACTGCTGGAATTGAACCTCCGTCCCAGTCCACTATGCCACCGGGGCTCAGCCCTACAAAACCCTTTTTTAAAAAAAAATCATTTTGGGCTGAGCCCCGGTGGCGTAGTGGTTGTGCACGGGACTGCGGCCCACTGGGATGGAGGTTCAATTCCAGCTGCACGGAGCAAAGGCTGGGCCTCCTACTCCCACCACCTGAGGGCAGTGATTACCCCCCCCCCCCAAAAAAAATCATTTTATTGGGGGTTCATACAACTCTTATCACAACCCATCCATCCATTTATTGTGTCCAGCACATTTTACATTTACTGCCCTCATCATTCCCAAATCATTCTCTTTCTACTTGAGCCCTTAGTATCAGCTCCTCATTTTTACCCTTCTTCCCTGCTCCTCCTCCCTCATGGACCCTTGATAATTTACAAATTATTATTAGTCATATCTTACACTGTCTGATATCTCTCTCTTCACTCACTTTTCTGCTAATACAACATCCTTTAATGATTTAAAACAAAAAAAAAACTAAGCAAACTAGGATCAGAAAGAAAATTCTTAATATAATATAGGGTGTTTATGAAAAAACAAGTAGCTAACATCCTATGCAAGGGTGAAATTTTACCTTAAGAAAAGGACCAAGAGACTGACTTTTACCACTGTTACCCGAATGAAGCTGTACGAGTAAGCATTGGACTCCGCTAACCACAGGCTGGTTCTTCAAACCTGTCCGCGTTCTGCTCCCAAACGACTGCTTGACAGTGGATTTTGTTTTGCTTTGGGTTATTCAACATTATACTAGAAGCTCTAGCTAGAGCACCCAGACAAGAAAACGAGATAAAAGGCATCCATATCGAAAATGAAGACATACAACCACCACTAGAAAGGGGCTTCGAAAAGTTCATGGATAAATATAATAAAAAAACAAAGAAATTTTTCCACAAGCTTTTTGAAGCCCCCCTGTATTCGTAGATCCCATATGTATAAACTCCCAAAGAATTCCCATGAAAGTTGCTAAAGTAATAAATGAATACAACAACGTGGCAATGTACCAGATGATCAGCTCACCAAAATTACCAGAAATACAGGAAATCTGAAAAAGTAATCCAGCATTCACATTTTAAAAACATCTATAAAGAATAAAATATCTGGGCTGAGCCCTGGTGGCATAGTGGTTGAGTGCAGGACTGCAGCCCACTGGCTTGGAGGTTCAAATCCAGCAGCAGCAAGGCTGAGTAGCTCCCACAACCACCAGAGGGCAATTGCCACCCCCCCCTTCCGAAAAAAAACACAAAAAACAAACAAAAAAGATCAACAAAGAATAAAATATCTAAGAATAAGTTTACCCAGAGAGCTTAAAGACTAGTACATTGGAAGCTACAATAATATTGCTGAAACAAAGACCTAAATACATGGTGAGTCCCCTAGAGTTCATGGATAGGAAAACATAATATTGTTAATGCCAACCCAACGTGATCTACAAATTCAGCACAATCCCGATTACAATGACAATAACACTTGTGTGAAAATGGAAAGGTCAGTCCTCAGATTTACACGGAACTCCCAGGGGCCTGACTGGCTAAAGCAATCGTGGAAAACAATAGCACAGTGAGAGGACTCACACTTTCCAATTTCAAAACCTGCTACAAGGTCATGCCAACGAGGTAGCTCTGGAGTCAGGCAAGACCAATGAACAACGGAATCGAATTGCGAGTTCAGAAATAATTCCACCCATTGACACCACTTGACTTTTGACAGAGGTTTCCAGTCTGCACAATAGGGAAAGAAGAGTGTCTTCTATAGATGGTGTTGGGACACCTAGAACACACACCTGCAGAAGAATGAAGTGAGAACAGCACTTCACACAAAAACCAACTCTAAATAGAGCAGTGGCCTGCCCATGGAAACACCACACATTGTGTGCACAGGAAACCAATGTGCAAGGGGATTGTTTGTGCGAAAATACAGCGTGTATAACTCTTAGAAGAAAATAGCAAGGTAGAAACCCAAGACCTTCATTTTTTTCACAATGATTCCACTGTTAGGATATCAAAAGCAAGATCAACTGGAGGAAACATAAGTAAATGAAAATAGCTAATTTTGATTACACTAAAAAGGAATTTTTTTTGGGGGGGGGGCAATCACTGCCCTCAGGTGGTGGAAGTAAAAGGCCCAGTCTTTGCTCCGTGGAGCTGGAATCGAACCTCCATTCCAGTGGGCCGCAGTCCCGTGCACAACCACTACGCTACCGGGACTCAGCCCAAAAGGAGCATTTTTATGTACACCAACAGACTTTATGAAGAAAGTGAAGAGACAAATAATATTATGGGAGAAGATATTTGGGGACTAAACATTCCATAAAGGTTTAATATCCAGACTCCTATAAAAATTAACAACAAAAAGTCCGGAGGCTCTTTGGCTGCTAGCAAGTCGATTTCAACACATAGTGACCCCATGGAACTGGTCACTTGGGTTCTGGGACTTTAAATCTTTAGGGGAGTAGATAGCCTGCTATTTTTCCTGCAGAGCAGCTTGTGGGTTCGAACCACTGATTCTATGGTTAGCCACTCAGCGCACAGGCCACGGCACCACTAGGACGGCTGACAAAGACACGTAACTGACACACTTTTAAGATGAGAGAAGTATTTGAAAAGATCTTTCTCCCAAGACGACATGAAAATGGACAATAAACATGTGAAAGATAGTTAACCTCATCAGTCATTTAGAAAACCCCGTTGCCACCAAGCCAATCCCCACGTATCGTGATCCTCTGTAGGATCTCTGGGGCTATCCATCTTGACAGGAGCAGGCAGACACGTAGTGTCGAGGGTTAGTACCACATAGCAAAAGTAATAGATACTACTAAATTGTCCACTTAGAAATCGCTTGTGTAGCAAACTTGTGGTTATCATCTCTCTACCAGGCCAGGTTGTCTAGAGAAACAAATCCAGAAGAGCTTTACATCAAGGAGTAATTATGTATCAAGAAGGCATCCCTGCCCGGTCCAACTCAAGTCTGTAAGTCTGACAGTCGTTCATAGTCCCTCATCAGACTCACAAGAGCTTCCTGCTGCAGTCAAAGAGCAGGGGAGCAGGAAGATCACCGGTCAGCGGGGGCAGTCACATGGATCCAGGGTTGCTGGAAACATGACAGGGCACCAGCAGCTCCCGGTAGCTCTCTGGGCCAGTGGCAGAGTCCCAGCCTGCAGGAAGGTGAAGCAGAGAGGGAGGGAGTTTCCCAGTTAAAAGAAAATCACACCCCCAATGAGACATCAACAGGTGGTGACCTGATTGGCTGAATTTCACCCCTACACTTTCATGCATCTTCAAGGTGGCAGAAAATTATCTAATTATCATATTATCTACCTACCAAATTATCTACCTACCTACCTACCTCTAGGTATAGTTTATTTAATAATTATTAATCTATAATTAAGATTAATAATAAACATAATTAAATGTATTTATTTAAGTATGTATGTAGAACAATAAAACATTTTTAAAGCAACTGAACGCATAGAACTCATCTTTTTTTAGGGGGGCATTACTGTCCTCTGGTGGTCGTGGGTGCTACCCAGCACTGCTCCTGAAAGCTGCCGCTGGATTTGAACCGCCAAGCACGCGGACCGCATTCCTGCACTCAACCACTTACGCCACCGGGGCTCAGCCCCAGAACTCATTAAAAAAAAAAAAAAAAAAGAAGTCCCATGGTAGAATTCTGATCCTGAACAGAATAATGATCCAAATGATTGTACTTTTGTGGTTTTAGATGATTGCACGGTAAATACATGCTATACACGGTAATGGGCTCAACCGTAACATCCACTGTGAGCGGGGCACAGGCCAGGGAGGGTTTTGTTCTGTTGTATGTGGGCTCGTTCTGCGTCAGGTCCGAGGTGAGGCCACCCAGCAACAGCACACCCCTCCCAAAGGGCCTCGGAACTACCCTCCCCAAGCCCTCTCATCCGCATAAGCAAGCTGGAACCCGCCCGAGTGGCTTCATCTTTCACATAACTTGGTTCAGTTATTTTGCCCTTATCACCAAGCTCTATTTAAATATTCTGATCCTGGTGCTTTGGGTGATTGATGCAATCCAACACAAGCAGTTTACGTCTCCATTAATCTAATTTACGTATCAAGGAGCACAGCAGCTAGGCCTCCTCCCTGGAATGCAAGATAAGGTGAGAATCTAACTTTTGCAGCGCTCAGAAACTCTTGATTTTTACATTCCCCCAAACATCACTTCAAGTTGTTCTGAGTCCCCCTCCGACGATGTCCGGTTGGATGGCTGACTTGGTAGTAGGGTTCTTCCAAACACACGCCTCCCCCGCAGCTATAGAGGCCAAGGGCGTATCTGGATGGGAACGGGCTGTTGTCGGTTCTCCACGCGAGACAACCGCGGTACCTGCTGAGGTCGGTCAGGGCATCCTGCAAAGTCCAAGTCCAAGTCCACGCTCCCGAGTTGCTTACACAGAGAAGCTGTTAGATCTCTCTTGCTGGAGAACTGTGCCTCGGCCCGTGGCTCCGCTGAGAGAGAAAGGATTCACGCTGAAGCCTGCATCTTGATCGAAGGGAATGTTAGGAGAGGTAAGAGAGGTTTCAGGGTTACACGGGCAGCTGGGGCACTTCACACCGCGCGCGCGCGCGGAGTCCTGTGTGTGGCCAGAGGAGATCGCGGCACGGCCTCCATGGAGCAGCCCCAGCGACGAAGAGGCCGCAAAGCTCTGGATTCTCCCTGTTCAGGTCCTCCTCTGGGAGGCGTGGTTGACGATTCTGGTGGACCCCATTGGCTGAATTAAATTCACCTGGTCCAGATGGGTCAATCCAGGTGTAACGCCCATCGAGATGTACCACCCCTGACTGGCCAGAAGCCCAAACCTCCGAGCAATGGCAATGCTCAGACCCTATGACCCTATGCTAGCTACCTAACAAAGCCACACATAATTACGCTTCCCAAACCACCCCCACACTCAGCCCCATGAAGTCTAGGACAGAGAGGAAGCAGAGGAAATATTTCTAGAACAAAATATTTCTTTTATTATTATTATTTGTGTGTGTGGGGGGCGGTGGGGGCATCACTGCCCTGGTGGGAGTAGGAGGCCCAGCCTTACTCCTGGAAAAACAAAATATTTCTAGCCTCAGTCGCAAGGAACTTTCTCTCTCTCTCTCTCCTTCTTCTTCTTCTTCTTCTTCTTCTTCTTCTTCTCCTTCTTCTCCTTCTCCTTCTCCTTCTCCTTCTTCTTCTTCTCCTTCTTCTCCTTCTCCTTCTCCTTCTCCTTCTCCTTCTTCTTCTTCTTCTTCTCCCCCACCTCTTCCTCCTTTCTGCCCCACTTCCCCTAATTCCATTTTGTTGTCATTGCGGACAGACACAGCCAAACACACACACCAAGGAGACAGTTAAAACAGCTGCTACATGGATGACGTTCTTCAAGTGGTGCCATCATTCTCACCCTCCTTCACTGAGCGGGTCCTCCTCCCCTGTGAACATTAACTCACTGTCCCCTACGATTCTGCTCCATCTTGGGAGTTGCTGTTATCAATGTGATCCTATGTGAACAGTTCTTAAACCAACATCATGCTCAAGGCTGACAGTTTTCACTGGAGAAGGTCAATTACGACTCGATTTTTAAAAGGCTCCAGGCTGAGTATTGTTTGGGTTTAAGGTTCAAAAATGGTCTCAAGGCAATTCCTTTAGAGGTTCATCCTCCCTTCATGGCACCAGAAAGTCTGGAATCTATGGAGACTGGAAATTTTGTTCTGCATTTCTCCATTTTTTATCAGGATTCTTCTATGGAATCTTTGATCACAATGTTCTGTTGTGGTAGCCAGGCACCATCCAATTTTTCTGGTCTCATGACAAAGGCAGGAATCATGCAGGGAGACAATGAGATACACATTCCATATCTGGACTCTTATTCTGAACTATCCTATCCCTTTTGCTCCAGGTGAATGGAGACCAAGTATGTCTCAGATAACTTCTTG